>CAUYRH010043299.1:0-23879 GCA_963574655.1 Perodicticus potto | reverse complement strand
CTCCCTCCAGACTGGAGCCTCGGTGGGGAGCTGGCTCCAATCAGCTGTCGAACCCCGTTCCCACTCGTTCTTTTTGGCTGTGAAAATTGGAGTTAGAGAAAATAACCAGCCCGAGGATTTAGCAGAACTCCAATAACATTGAGACCAAATGAACTAATAAACAGATAAAAAGGCTACCAGACACACAAGCCCACAGATGCACGCACAGTCAGAAACACATAGACATACAGACAAAACAAACAAACAAAAAATCTATAATGAAAATTATGATAATTGTAAAATAGTTGAAAAAAAAGCCTCTAAAAAAATCTGATGTAAGCACTCTCACAAACCATAAGAAGGGAAGAAGAGTAAGAGAGAAAGAATAAAAAAAGTAGTGTTCATAAAAGAGTTAAGAACAAAGAAAGGTAAAAGAAAAAGAAAATTAAAAATAGAAAAAATAAAATATAAAAAATAAAAAATAAAAAAATTAGCAATAGCTCCTCCAAGAAAAGGATGGAAAAAAGAAAAAAAAGGAAGCAACCTCAAAAATATTATTCTTGTATATATATAGAAATACACATCTATACGTATGAGGTAGATGTCAACTTTAGTAAGAATAAATTTATAATGCAATATACTTTCTGGTCACCAGGTGGCGATGTGAGTGGTTCCCAGGCTTATACCTGATTCACCGTTACATTGTTACCATGGTAACCACTCTACCTGGCCATTCGCCATTTTTGGAGTTTCTATAAAAGTTTATTTCCTAAATGTTGCCCCACTACAGGTGCTCTGTTCCAGATGGCACACCTATCTGACTTTCAAACTTGGTGCAGGAGTCCATGCTTCACAAATCTTTCCACTGTGCTCCCACGTTCTCCCAAGAACTGGCAACTACAATCAGCTGTGGGGGAGGGGCTGGCTGGCGCCACTGCCCCCCGCACCTGCAGGTGCAATGTGCTGGGAACTCTTCCCCAATTTCCGTGGCTCAGAGTCTCTCTATTGAGCCCCAGTTCCCCATGCAGCTTGAACAGCCAGACCTCACCAGTCTTCCCCACCAGGGATGGTATGGAACGTTTAATTACTCCTGATGTTCTGGGAAAATGTGTCCACCATTTTGGAAAATTCAAAATGTCTGTTTCCCAGGTGGGATCCCCTCCCCTCAATTTTCCCTCGGGCTGCCCAGGTCTCCGTGGCTCTGAG
This sequence comes from Perodicticus potto, assembly GCA_963574655.1. NCBI lineage: Eukaryota > Metazoa > Chordata > Mammalia > Primates > Lorisidae > Perodicticus > Perodicticus potto. The sequence continues at coordinate 22,694 of CAUYRH010043299.1, read as the reverse complement.
GGGCACCCCTTTCTGGATGTCAAACTCCGCTTAGGAATCCACACTTCACCGAAATTTTCATCAGCTATATTTGTGAATTGCGAACTGCTGTCCTCTGTGAGGGAGGGGCCGGCTGCTGGACAGTGCGGCCAGGCAGGGGAAAAACTCCACAGCAAAGTCCGTGGTTTTGAATTACACCTAAAATGCAGCAATCCACCAATTCACTGCGCATCTCCAGCTGTCTATCCACTCCAATAATCCACATGGGGTAAGATCCAGAGCCCCCTCCCTCTCATCTGATGACTTGGGAGAGATGGGCTACACATCTGTCCCAACTGACATCATGCTCTGACTCTCCCAAAGGATTTTTCTATTTAAGTCCACTAATTTTACTAGAATATGCTTTAGTGTTGTTGGTGTGGAGTCAATATTCTGAAGTATGTAGTGTACTCTTTCAATATGCAGTTTTTTTAAAAAAATCCTTTTCACTCCAGGAATTTATAAAAATCATACTTTTCAACAGCAGTAGTATAGTAATACTGTGTTCTTTTGGCTTTTTTCTTTGGAAACACTTATCTGTATGTTCAATATTATTTACTACAATCAATCAGTATTTTCTTTAAAACCCACCATATCTCCATTTCTCTCTCACTTATTAAAAGTTTATTTTTATTATCTATGTAAAAAACACTCATGTTTATCCACTCCTTTGTTTATCAAATGATTCTTTTTTTTAATCACATGATTCTTTTATTTGTAATTATTTCTTGAGTTATTTCACCTTTCTGATTGTTTTAAATTCTGAAGTGTACTTTTCTTTCATATATTGTTTTCATTGTTTAATGTATTATAACTCACTTGAAATCTTAAATTATGATTTTGATCTGTCTTGTACAAGGACATACCTTTCTGGCATGCTTCCATCATGTGCAGGAAACTATGCTTCTTATTTTTCTTGTCTTATAGTAACTTTGTATGAAATTTGGCCTTCATGAATTTTGGTCATTCATTTCTATGTGAAATTAATTTTATGTTGTTTGGTGAAGTAAAATATAGCTGGCTGGATTTCTTCTTTCTCTTTGTTCTAGAATGTTCTCTTTCATTTTTCCCTGCTGTCCTTTTTCTCTCATTTTTGATTCCCTTACTGTCAATTTACCCCAGCATGGAGTTGAAAGGAAGCCCTGACCAATTGGTTTGCAAATTCCTAGGGACTACTCGGCTTCATTCCCTTTGGTAGTACTTTCAACTTTTTAGCCATATGATCTCATCTACGGAAGTCATTTGTTTTCCTTTGTCTCTCGAGAGCCTACTCACTCTTACTCAGACTTAAAACTAGTCACGTTTCAAGCCTACATTGCTGTGCTAGGAGTCTCCTTCACTACACTTTTACTGTGGATTCAATGTCTTCCTCTTTTATGATTTCTTCTCCTATTTTAATGGAGTATATCTGCAGGGACTGTCCTGATAAAAGTATTTAGGAAGGTAAACTTTGAGTTCTTATGTGTCTGAAAAATGTCTTGACTTTGAGGTTTGACTACTATCATCAGTGAGGTAGAATTCTAGTTTTCCTTAGTACTTTGCATGTATGTCTTCATTGTACTCTAGCTTCCAGTGCTGTTCATGGGAAGTCTGAGCTTCGTATTCCTTTATAGGTGATCAGCTGTGTGTCTCTGGAAGCCTTTAGGATTTGGTCTTTATCCTAAGTGTTCTGAAATTTCTCAGTAATGTGCGTGTGAGATAGAAGTATTTTTCCATGCATTTGTGACCACTAAATAGATCCTTCTCTTCTAAAGACTTAGGTTCTTCCAGTCTAGAAAATTATCATTTATTTCATTCAGGGATAATTTCCTTCTTTCCTTTTTCTTTGTTCTCTCACTCTGATATTCTATGTAGTCAATTATTGAACCTCCTGATGTGAGTATTTAAAAATCAACTTTGTTGAAATATTGTTCAGTTTACAATATGTGTTTAAAGTGTGTATTTCAATGAGTTTTGACAGATGTACGTGCTTATATAACCACCACCACGAACTATAGCATATTTTCATCATTATAAAATTGTTTTTCATACTTCTTTGCAGTTATTCCTCACACTTTTGGCTACAATCAATAACTGATCTGCTTTCCGTCACTATAGATTACTTCAACTTAAGGAAGTCATGTAAGTGGAATAATACAATATGTATTCCTTTGTATATTATTATTTTTGCTCAGCCTTATGTTTTTGAGATTCATTCATGATGTTGTATTTATAAATATTTCATTGTTATTGCTGACTAACATTTTATTGTATTTATACACCACAATTTATTTATTTTCTTTTTTTTTTTATCTCAAACATTAGCAATCCAGAACATGTGCTCTGTAGCCCGTGACTTTTCCCTCTGGTACCACAATTGGGATTATGTTATGTTACATGGTAAGAGGAACTTTGAAGATGTCATTAGGAATACTAATCAGCTAACTTCAGGATAGAAAGAGTATTCTGGATCATCTGGTGGGGCTAATGCAATTACATAAACCTTTTAAAGTAGAAGAAAAAATCAGAGAGATGTGGCAGAAAGGGAACTTAGAGGGGTTTAAAGCATGAGCATGATTCAATATGCCTTTACTGGCTTTGGTGATGGAGGGGAGCATGAACCAAGGAATGTGGTCTACCTCCAGTAGTTGAAAATGATCACAGGCTGACAGCTAGCAAGGAAATTGTTACTTAGGTTATATACTCTCAAGGAACTAAATTCTGTCAATAATCTGAATGGGCTTGGTAGCAGGTTACTCCGAGAGCTGCTGACCCCCAGTCAGAGCTCACCCGACCAACAATTTGATTTCAATCATATGAGACCCTATCTGATAGACTCAATTAAGTCCTGGGCTTTTGACCTACCGAACTATGCAGTAATGCCTTGATGTTGTTTCAAGCCACTAAGTTTATGCTAATTTGTTATGGCATTAATACAGAGCCAGGTTCATTGGATTCAAATTCTGGCTCCACCACTTTGCAACGATGTTACCTGAGGTATTTCCATGTCTCAGGGTCCCTTCATCTATAAAATTGGATACTAGTAGTATATGTCTATTAAAGTTGTGAAGAGGATTATGTAAGTTAATGTGTGTGAAACATTTGGAAAAATGCCTGACATAGAGCAAACACTATATTAAATACTATTGCTATTATTAATGTTTTCCTTTGCATTCAACTTTCTGGAAAATTGCATCAACTTTATCTTTAATCTTTTTATTAACCATAACATTTCGATGATTATTTTATTTTTCAGAGTGATCTTGTGTTGTCTGACCATTCCTTTTCATAGCACTCTGTTTCAAATCTTTCATATCTTTTGTCTGTTTGCTGTTCTTTCAAAAAAATTGCATATGTAGTCTTTCTTCTTCATATTGCATGCTTTTCTCGATAGCCAATGACATTTGGTTTACCATTCATGTTAAAAATTAATCAATAGGAAAGCTGACTGGAATCTCTCAGCATATGAAATGTCCAGCTTATCACCTGGCTGGGTTTGACTTTGGTCAGTGAGTTGAGAGTTGCCATCAGGCAGAGGTCTTCTGGTGTCTCCCTGTTCAGAGCCTTTCTGCAGTATTGACAGTTCCCTCCTGAGCTTCAGCTGCTTCTGCACAAATTCTAAGCTGTATTTTCCTCTGTCCTACACCGAGAGCTATAGTTTTTAATCTCCTATCTATTTTCCAGAAATTTATTGCTATTTCTCAACCAGTGATTGTCCTTTTGATAGTCTTCTTGCTGTTGGACATTCTTGTAGGTTTAGTTTTATTTTCATTTTCTGGGCTTTCCAGATACCCAGCTGACCATGTTGAACTAGAAGCCCCTTGATCACCTCAATCCTCTTAACATATAACCTTACATTTTCATTCCCTGAGAAACCAAAGGCTTTCTGACTTGCTACTCTCAACTTCCTGCTCTTATTTTTATGAATGTTTTCCACACCCCTATTCCCTTTCTTTGCTCACAAGAATAGATGTGTCTTATTTGTCCAAGGATAATCCTCTACCTCCATGCTCTTGCCCTTTTAATTATAAGAAAATTAGTACTTGGCTCAGTGCTTGTAGCACAGTGGTTATGGCACCGGCCACATACACCAAGCCTGGCAGGTTCAAACCTGGCCCGGGCCTGCTAAACAACAATGACAACTGCAACAAAAAATAGCCAGGCATTGTGGCAGGTACCTGTAGTCCCAGCTACTTGGGAGGCTGATGCAAGAGAGTTGCTTAAACCCACGAGTTTGAGGTTGCTGTGAACTGTGAGGCCCACTCTACCCAGGGCAACACAGTGAGACTCTGTCTCAAAAAAAAAAAAGAAAAGAAAAAAGAGAAGAAAAAAAGAAAATTAGTACTTGATAACTCTTCTTTAGTATATCCTCTCAGAAAATTGACATCAATAAACTCTTTAAGAGAATAGCAAACCTGCTAAATGACACAAACTTCTTAACAGATTGACAGAAGAATTTCTGAGAGAATCTGCTCTTCTTTGAAACATTATGCATGTCTCATACCGATGATTTCATGTCTTTCCACCTGGCAGGTTGAGTGAAAGAAGAAGAAAGCGTATGGAATCATTTGTGATTCATCAGGGATAAAACACATAAAGAAGTTGATTGTGTCTATGAATGATTTGGTCATATATTTCTAGGTTAAGCTCAAGACTAACTGCCAGATTTCCAAAGCTACAATTAAAAATATATTAAGAATAAATACTTTTCTTCTACTTCCATTTAGGTCTTCTGTCTTAGACCTGCAATTTCTTCACATGGTTATGTTTTGCATGTCTCCTTATTACCACCTCTTTCTCTCATTCAATATTTGTGTATTCTTTGAAGTAATATTAAAAAGAAGAGAAGAAATCAAGATGTAAGGGGAAAGGGTACATCAAAAAAGAGTAGAGTTGAGTGGCACCTGTGGCTCAAAGGAGTAGGGCATCAGCCCCATATACTGGAGGTAGTGGGTTCAAACCTGGCCCCAGCCAAAAACTGCAAAAAAAAAAAAAGAGTGGTGTTGGCTCGGCACCTATAGCTCTGCACCTATGGCACCAGCCACATACACTGGAGCTGGCAGGTTCAAATCCAGCCTGGGTCTACCAAATAACAATGACAACTACAACAACAACAACAAAAATATCCAGGTGTTGTGGCGGACACCTGTAGTCCTAGCTACTCGGGAGGCAGAGGCACGAGAATCACTTAAACCCAAGAGTTTGAGGTTGCTGTGAGCTATGACACCACAGCACTCTACTGAGGGCAACTCTGTCTCAAAAAAAAAAAAAGAAAGAAAGAAAGAAAGAGTAGGGTATCAACAGTATCAAACTATTCAAAGATGGAGGACTATGGAAATGAGACAAAAAAGCACTGAATTTGGGGTCTCATTGAAAATTGTTTCTAGAAATTTTTTAGATCACAAGGCCACATAATGCACGTGGCTGAGAAGTAAGTGACATTTGGAGAGGCTGAAGAGAGGTATAAAGGTGAAAGAGGAAAGGGATGGGAGGAGGTAACAGTCAAAAAGTTTACGTCAAAAATGAGAATTATTAAAGCATATTTGTGAGCAGAGGATAAAGTTCCAATAAAGAGAAGGCCGAGGTGGATGTAGAAGAATAATTGAAAGACTGAACTAGACAAAATAAGTTTCTTTCTGCCCTTAAATTTAGTGACTCCCCACATTTCTGTCTTTAGTCTTCCTTTGCACCTATATGCTCTCTGCTAAGTGTTTAGGCTATTCTCACAGTTTTAACCTTCATCTTTATATTAACAAAAGCTCCAGCTCCACCTTACCTCGTTCATGAACAACCCTTGGATTACTTGTTGAATATGAATGTCTCACCAGCCCTACAAGTCAGTGAGTCTCAAAGTATACTTCTCTGTCCTTCCAAGTCTATCTTTTCCCTTGATTCCTCTTTGTTTATGTAAAACATTCATTTTCCAGGTGCCCCTGAGAAAAATCCTAGCATTGATTTTGCTTCATTTCTTTTCCTCATTCTTCTTCTTCTCCTTTTTTTTTTTTTTTTTTTTTTTTGCAGTTTTTGGCCTGGGCTGGGTTTGAACCCGCCACCTCTGGTATATGGGGCCGGCACCCTACTCCTTTGAGCCACAGGCATCGCCCTTTCCTCATTCTTCTTACCTAGTTACATTCCAGATCCCACTAAGTTTCCCTTCATAGTGACTTTTGAAAATACCTCATTCTTTTATCTTTATTCCTTTCTCTTGCCCTATAACAGTCTCTCATAATCACTCACATGAGCCATTGGTGCCTCAGCCTCTAGTCTCAGCTTCCTTTATTCTACCCTCCACACAAATATTGGTGTCTTCTTTCCCAAATAACACTTTTTATCACACAACTGCCTTATTTAAAACCACCAACCAATGCTTTCCAGAGTTCCCGTACCTTTACTAAAGTGAAAGTCAATTACTCATCCTGCTAGTCAAGGTACTTCACAATCTTGCCTCTGCTTTCCTTTAAAACTGTATTGTGGGCTTGGTGCCTGTACCTCAGTGGTTAGGGTACTGGCCACATGCCCCAGGGCTGGTGGGTTTGTACTTGGCCTGGACCTGCTAACCAACAATGACAACAACAATAACAATAATAGCTGGGTGTTGTAGCAGGCACCTGTAATCTCAGCTACTTGAGAGGCTGAGGCAAGAGAATCACTTAAGTCCAAGATTTTGAGGTTGCTGTGAGCTGTGATGTCATAGCACCTTAGAGCGGGCAACATAGTGAGACTATATCACAAAACAAAAAAAAAAAAAAAAAAACTGTATTGTATTCATCTCCAAAGTTCCCCCTTCATTCCTGCCTATTTGAAATAGCCAAATGCTCTATTTGCCATCCTTCTACTCAAGCGGCTTATCTAAATGGAAATGCAATTCTTTCACTCATTCTTACCATTTATCAATATTTTCTCTGTTCATTAAAGCCTAATACGACTTCCGCTTGCTCCATACACACTTCTGCCCAGGAATAATGCTGAGAGTACAGTACTGAAATCAATAGGCCTCTTCCGTTGATCTTCACCAAAAATTATTGCAATGGATTGAATATTTGTGTCCCCTTTAAATTTATGTGTTGAACCCTAAAGCCAATCTGATGCAATTTGTAGGTAACACCTTTAGGGAGTAATTAGGGCATGAGGGTGAGGTGGAACCATCATGAATGAGATTCACCAATTAGAATTTAATTTATAAGAAGAAACCAGGGATCTAAATTGCTCTGTTTCTGTTTCACGTGAGACTACAAGAACCTGAAAGAGAGCCCACACCAGAACCAAACTATGTTGACACCCTAATCTCAGACTTCAATCCCGTGGAACTATGAGAAATAAATTCCTGTTGTTTTTAATCCATCCAATTTATGGTACTTTGTTACAGGATCCTGAATTGAATAATACAGTGGTTTATCTTATGGAATCCCATAATGTCAACAGCGATAATTTCATCAAATGTAATCTAGCCCAACCAATTTCCTTATTGTCAGAAATGAGGCCCAGTGAGAAGTGTCCTGGAATGACAATGCAATGAATTGATGACACAGAGTTCAGTATAGAGTCTGAATCTCCAGCTTCTTAAGCTGCTAAGGCATTGGCCACTATCCCAATTGCCTTATTATTTGTCTATGATTCTTATATGTTGCTGCTTTAAGTATGGATATACAGTTGATTACCACATCCATGATTAATGCCAAGAAGGGCAGATGATATCTCTCCTACTTCTTTGAATTCCCCACAGCACATAATCCATTGATTTAGACAGAATAGGCACTAAGCAAATATGTATTGATTGAACAAGAAATGATACATCACAACCTGACATAAGCCATCAATTTCCACTGTCTAATTAGCATAGTATCAATTAAAATTAGTGGTGGCCTTGAGTCCCTGAGCAATTACAATGATAAAGCACAACATTCTAATACAGGTAGATAAACTTGGGATCCTAATATATATTTCATCAAATCTTTGAATAGCAGAGCTGGAATTGCCCTTGAAGATCATCTCAGATAAGAGTTCCCTCCTTTCTTCTATTTTTGCTGATGGGAAGATTGAGATTCAAAAGATGACAGAACTTCCTCAAATGTGCACAATAAATAAGTGGCATAGTCACTGAAATTAAATCTTCAAAGTCCTGAGCTAATGTTTTCCATAACCCAAGAGAGTCGGTTACACATTATGATGGTTATATAGTTGAACACCTGGGGTTTGGAGTTTGATTGACCTGGCTATGCCACTTAAGCAATTTAATTAACCCCAGTGAGCCTCAATTTCTTCATATGCAGTAATAAGCCTGTGGAAGGAGCTCAGAGGCCAGTCAAGCAGACAGTATTCTATCTAGGCTGTGATGCTTCCTGTGTTATGCCTTCAGTCTGTGCTTCCCAAATTGGATAGAGACGATCAAACCACTAGCTTTAGCCCATGGTTATATAGGCCCCTGAAGACATTAAGAAGAAACCATAGCTTCTTGTGTCATCCATAGTCTGAAACACCAAGAAGTAGGTACTGAAGTAATAGGGCAGCACCATCATGAGCTGTCACTCTTCTATGACAGTCCCATTATGAAATTTTCAACAACAGTAACTGAAAGTCACTTAATGGAAGGTGACATCTTGTCCCCAAGGTACTTAATTGAAGCTGCTTAGTGCTAGGATAGCCAGAGGGACTCTGAGGCTTTGCCAAAGACTGCCAACCAAAGTAAGAAGCAGAAAATGTAGAGAAGTGTCTTCCAAAATAACTTGCACCAACTCTTTGAGTAGATGTGGCTACAGAGACAGAATTGCTAGGGAAATGCTTTGATCTCTATGTAGAATTCAGACAGAACAGGGTTGGGTCATTGGACATCAGAAACACTTAAGTGAGGTCAAGTCTTGTGGGAAGCGTGGGATATAAGAAGAAAACCAGACCATGGAATCCAGAATAATAAGTGTAAAGTTAAGGCCAAAGGCTCAGTATCAAATAAGTGATAGAGGGAACTTGCCATTTATTGAATACCTACTATGTGTAACAAAGTACCATAAATTTAGCATTTAGTATCTCAAATTTCTGTGTCTCAGGAGTCTGGAAATGGCTCAGCTGGGTCCTTTGCTTAAGGTCTCATAGGCTACAGTCAGAGCTACAGTTTCATCTGAAGCTTGGAGTACTCTTTTTAGTTTATGTTGTTGTTGGCAGAATTCATTTTCTTGCAGCTTGCTTCTTTGAGCCTAGCAAGAGAGACACTTCTGTCTCTGATTTCCATAATGTCTTTTAAAGGGCTCATCTGATCAGCTCATACCTACCCAGAATAATGTCTCTTTTGATTGATTCAAAGTTAAACTTATAGAGACCTTAATTATATCTGCAAAGTCTCTTCCTCTTTACTGTATAACATAACTTAATCACAAGTGTGACATTCATCATATTCACAGATTCTGCCCATACACATGAAGAGGAATATACTCATGGGAAGAAATATATATAACAGAAGGTGGGAATATTGGAGGCCATCTAAGAATTTTGCCAACCAGTTTTCCCTCTGGACTGCAATGACTCATTCTCTCTAAGTGTAAAATACTTTTACAATGTTTCCAAGAGTCCTTATCCCATCATAGCACCAGCTCAAAGTCTCATCAGCTAAATTTCATCATCTCATCAGCTCACAATCCAAAAATCTCATCTAAATCTCATCAGCTTAAAGATCCAAATCTCATCATCTAAATTATCTATATTAGGTATAGATGAGGATTCCTCTCCATCTGCTGTGCACTTTACATGCATTATTATATTTAATTCTCAAGACAATTCTGTGAATACATTTTCATCATCATTTTCATTTCATGCATAAGGAAACTGAGGTATTGATAAGTTAACTAACTTGCCTATGGTCATTAAGAGATCAAGTTTCATAGTTCAATCTTGAACCCCAGGTATTTGAAAGTTTGCTAAAACTGTGTTATTGTCTTCACAGAAGCATTTTCTGAAGGTTTTTGACAAGTAGGGGGGGGTCTTAAATCATCATAAATATCCCTAGTAGCCCGCTTTGAAGGCTGTTAGGATTCTCACACTGGAAAGCTAAATATCAGCTAGCGTTGTTAACATCTTAGAATTAATGAATGTATTTTTCTGGGTATATGATAGTGACAGAAGTGAGAATTGATGGGGGGCAAGAATACGAATTAAGGAGAGGCATAAAACAAATGTTAGTAACTCCAATTGCATGATATAGGAAAAAACAAAGATGCAGATAGATGGGTGCAAGCTCCAGTCCTGCAGTGACTTCATGTTTCATTTTAGGCAAATTGCTCTTTTTTCTTTTGAGCCTAAGGTTTTTTCTTTGTAAAATTAAGAAGATATGTTTGAATGCTAGATGATCTCAAGGTCATTTTCAATGACATATAATTCTAACAAGAGGAGCAACCAACAATTCGCACAAATGTCATGCTGTGGCATTTGATAGAGAAAAGAGACCTGGTTATTTGAATTCTGTGACATTGTTTGTTCTTAAACAGAAAATGCTTAAGCATATGGACATAGCTTTGACCTCAGAGTGTGTGATGGAGCCCTACAAAACACTGCAAGGGAAAAGCCCAGGACCTTTGAGAAACAAAGGTGATATTTAAGCCATTGATGACCATTATTCAGGTCACTATATTTCTATAAAGCAGGGTCCAGAGGAATGGTGGGCAAAAGGAATAAAGCCCCGGGAGAAGTAGATGTATCCTAGGTGACCTGGTTAGGAAGGACCAGAGACCCTGACTGCCTGGGCAGATGAGTTGTGTGCATGTGAATGCAAGGTTAAATGAAGGGAAACTTCTCCCTCTCATCACTCTACCTATCCAGAATAACCGTTCACATTTTGCAGTTCCCTTCACTCCATTCACAAAGCTCTACAATCTGTTTTCATTCATTCTACAAATATGTACTATGCAACTACTTGTGCCAGAAACTGTGAGAGGATTTAACAAGAGATAAAATATAGTCTAGAGACATCCTACTCACTCTATTCATGATTTTTATCCTTTGATCTTCCACAAAGTATTGGAGAAAATTATTCATCCTTCAAGCCTCAGGTCCATGGTCCCTCTCCTCCCCTTCTCCCCTCTTTCTTTCTCTTTTCAGCTCTTTCTGTGACCTCTTTGTACAGTAGTTCCTGTTATCCACAGGGGTTAAGTTCCAAGAGACTTTGTGGATGTCTGAAACTGAAGATAGTACTCAGCCCTGTATATGTATTGCCACATAGTAGCAGAGTTGATCTGTCCTTCACATTTTATGCCCTGGAACCTCCTTTGTGCTTTTATGAATGTAAGTTCTCTTGGACATCTTCCAGAAGAGCCTGGTTTCATTGCAAGTGAAGCCTTGCTTTGGATGGTATTCTTTTTCCTTAATCAACTTCAACCCAGCTGAAATGTGCTACCCACTTCTTCATCAGCAGATGCAGATTCTCTAATATTTTTTATATTTTTTAGTCTAAAGCTATCCCTGAATATGTGTAACCATTCCTCACTTGCCTCGCTAAATGGCTTGGTGTCACTCATTTCAGAGGATCCCTTCCTAAAGTCTTCACATAGGCTCAATGCTTTCTGGCACAACACATTGCCATCAATCAGAACACACTTCTATTCGTGTCTTCCACCCACAAGTTAATGCTTTTCTTATCCTAACTAAGCACTTATCATGCGCAGTGGCTATAAGTTTTGCAGTTTCAGGTGCAACAGCAAAAGTAGCAGAAATTTATTTATCTTTCTTCACAATTTTATGGATAGATTTGTGCCTGCCATAAATCTTAGGAAGCTCAGCATACAATATTTTTTATTCATTAAATCTAGAACTTCCACCCTTTCACTTAAAGGAAGCACTATATGGCTTCTCTTTGTTATACCCAAATGGCATCATTACTGTGGCAGTTGGGAGATATTATCAAGTAAAATAAGGGGTCCTTGAACAAAAATACTGCAATACCACCACAGTCAAATGGTGAACCGAGAAGGCTAGTAAGTGATTAATAGAAGGGGAGCATCTACAGCAATGATATGCCAGACAGAGGGATGATTCCCATCCCAGGTTGGTACAGGATGGAAGAAAATTTCGTCATGCTAGTCAGAACGATATGCAAATGAAAATGTATAGATTGTTTATTTGTGGGGTGGATTATTGCATTTTAGGGACTCAGAAAAGGATACCCCAAAGTATGGCACTTTGGTGTGCTGCGTGCTTTTTATAAATTTCTGATTAATATGAGGGTATAAATGATTATGTTACATTGTTTGTGTTTGTTAGGTAAAGTTCAAGTTTTAGTTGAGCCCTTCACCCGGGGGAGTGCCATATATCTTTACATTGTGATTGTTAGGTGAGAGCACACCAATCCCCTTCCTCCTTTGCTCTCTCCCCTTGATCCTCCCCCTTTCCCCACTTAAGTTTGATTGTGCTTTTCTCTCCTGTGGACATGTAGTTGTTCATCTACTAGTTTCATATTAGTATTGAGTCCATCAGACACTTGACTTTCCATTCTTGAGGCATTTTACTAAGTAGAATGTTCTCCAGCTCCAGTCATGTAAATACAAATGATGTAATGTCTCCATCTTTTTAATGGATGAATAGTATTCCATGCTATACATATACCACAGTTTATTCATTCATGGGTTGATGGACACTTGTGTTGATTTCATATCTTGGCAAATGTGAACTTATTTGCAATAAACATTCTAGTGCAGAGTCCTTATGGAAAATACTTTTTTTTTTTTTTTAACTTCTGGGATTGTAGGAACAAATGGTAGGTCTATTTTTAGCTCTTTGATGATTCTCCATACTTCTTTCCACAGATGCCGTATTAGTTTGCAATCCCACTGATAGTGTAGAAGTGTTCTCTTCGTCCCATATCTGCTCCAGCATCTGTGGCTTTGGGACTTTGTGTTGTGAGCTATTCTAACTGGAGTTAGGTGATATCTCAGAGTGGTTTTAATTTGCATTTCTCTGATGATTAAGGATGATGAACACTTTTTCATGTGTTCGTTAGCCATTCATCTGTCTTCTGTTTTTTTTTTTTTTTTTTTTGCAGTTTTTGGCCGGGGCTGGGTTTGAACCCGCCACCTCCGGCATATGGGGCTGGTGCCCTACTCCTTTCAGTCACAGGCACCGCTCTCTTCTGTCTTCTTTAAAAAAGTTTTTGTTTAAGTCTTTTCCCCACTTAGATAGAAATGGAGTTGTTTGCTCTTTTCTGTTTGGTTAATTTGAGTTCTCTATAGAATTTAGTTATCAGCCCTTTGTCAGATTTGTAACATGCAAATATCCTCTCCCATTCTGAATGCTGTCTGTTTGCTTCAGTTGTTATGTCCTGAGCTGTGGGGAAGCTGTTTAGTTTGATCACGTTCTACTCATTTATTTTTGGTGTTGCTGCCATTATAAGGGGCTCTTCATCATAAAATCTTTTCCTAGGCCAATGTTGCTAAGAGTTTTTCCCACAACTTCTTCTAAATTTTTTATCATTTTGTGTCTTACATTTAAATCTTTTATCCAGCAAGAGTCATTTTTTGTTAAGTGGTGAGAGGTGCAGGTCCAATTTCAGTCTGCTACATGTGGCTAACCAGTCTCCCAGCTATATTTAGTAAATAGGAGTTCTTTCCCCCAGTGCAAGCTTTTGTTTGGTTTATCAGAGTCCAGATGGCGATATATGGCTGGGTTTTCTGTCTAGGTTCTCTACTCTATTCTATAGATCTATGTCTCTATTTTTGTGCTAGTTACCATGCTGTTTGGATCACAATTACATTGGCTATTCGGGATTTTTTCTGATTCCATATGAAACAAAGTACTATTTTTCCAAGTTCTTTAAAGTGTGACATTGGTACTTTGATGGGGATTGCATTAAATCTGTAGATTGCGTTGAGTAGTATGGACATTTTTGAAATGTTGATTCTTTCTAGCTTTGAGCATCATATGTTTTTCCATTTGTGAATGTCTTCTGCTAAAGGACATTGGAAGATCTCAAAAAGAGCCTCAGAAGCAAGACCTGTCTCAACTTCTCTTGCCCTCCTGTCTTTTGCCCTTCATTCTCCCACCAAAGCTAGTCATAGACCCTAGAATTCCTCTTCCTCAAGGTGGATCATAGAAAGTATAACTCCTTTACCCCAAAGCCAACTATAGAAATTAGAATTATTACAGTAACTTTCCTTTACCTTTCTGTCCAAAAGCTGGCCAATAAGAAACTCACTGACCTACTATTGTCTGATTGTAGGTTCATAAGATTCTCATTCCAGAAGAGTTTTGCCTCATACAGAGAAAGAGAAAAATACTAAACCGAAAGTGAAGGGGAAATCTGAACATGCCTCCTAGTTGGTTTTTCCTACTTCTGTCTACTACCATTAGATCATACCCTTTTTGTTCAACCATATTTCTACATGTTTGTCCATTCTTCATGGAACTTAAGCATAAAAATATATGGTTTTCCCAATATCTTTGGTTCTTAATTCTGAAGACTTCCATGTTATATAGAACTTTGACTAAATACATATTGTTATGCTTTTCTCTTGCTAATCTATCTTTTATTATAGGAGTGTTAGCTATGACCCTCATAATGGGTAAGAAAAGAAAACGTACTTCTCTGCCCCTACAGTATAATAATTACCACTACCCATGTTATGGTCTAAAGAGAGTTCATTAAGTATGATATCCTCAATAATCTGTGAAAAACTTGAGACAGAGTCTGCTTTGTGTAGTATGTAGTAGGTGCTCAGTGGTGCAAAGTATTCCGGAGGCTGCCCTTAGTGGTATGATTGAAATGATAATCACTGTCATCACTGTTCTAGATATAGTGCTGAACACTTTACATGCATTATCTTGTTAAATCTTCATAATAATTATACAAATTGAATTGGACTACTAAAATAGTTCAGTATCTACAAGAACCCAGGTCTAACTGATTCTCAAACTTGTTAGAACAGCAGGCTAATCTCCCTCCCAAGTAGCCAGTGTGGCCCTGTCATCCTTCTATGACTCCTATAAATGTCGTTCTATTTAGAAACTGCCTATTACCAGCTTTGTTTAATTTAGGCCAATACTGAAATAAATTTGCATAGTTTGGATATGGAAGAATACTGGAAGAAAGTAAGATAAAAAACAATCTTGCAGGGTGCTGAGATCTTATATCGATACAGTGGAAATTATCCTCCAGGGTCCCCAGAATCATTGGGATATGATAAAAAAGAATGGTGAGATAAAAGATGGGAAAGAAATAGCCAGAGACAAAATGATTACATTTGGTCCACCTGCATGTTTGGGCTTGCCCAGTGCTTGTTTGGATATTGTCTATATGGAAGAGCAGAAGAGAAAAAACGCTTAACCAGTTTTCTTGACTACTAAGAAAAAACCAGATGGGCCCAGTTCCCTGAACCCAGCCGCCAGACCCCCATGCCCTTAGCAGTGACAGATTCCATTTGATACTTGAAAGTTGTTATCAGGCGTATGACATACAGATGAATTTTTGACTGAAGATGTAGAAAATATTAGAAAATAACCCTATAATTACTTGTTTAACAAAAAGCATAGAGTGGATTTATGAGTAAACACCACAGTGACCCTTTTATCTGAGCACTCTTTTTATTCAGGAAAATGAATTCTCTCTCCATCTATTTACAGCCAGTAGCAGTAAACTCATTTATAAATCCATTTATAAATCCCATTTTTAATGTTGCATGTAAGATATAAGTTAGGTCCTCTCTCAGTTTTTCAAGTAGTTTATATTCCAATCTCTTTTATTTGTACATATTTAATATTAACATTTTTTAAAATTTATCTCTAGGGCTGTTTTTAATAAGTCATTTGGTGGTGCTCAGCTTTCATACTCCAGCATTCTATGTGCACACACACTAAGCAATGCTGGAACCACTGAAGATTATTGTTCCATTCCAGGCACTTGGAAGACTATGAGAAACCCCTCTTCAAATGCATTTTATCAGCTGAAAACAGATAAGCCACCATATTATGTATTGTTAATATGTGAAGTTGTGTGTACAGACTTGTACAAATCAAACTGTGGGAGGTGAAGGGTAAACACTGAGGAAAGTATTGCTTTCATTCATCAGAGATACTAAAATATTGCTAGTACTGATAGAGCTTGGGCTTTATCAAGGCCTTTGGAAGTTCATATTTTCCAGGGTATAGTGTCCTAGAAAAAGGAAGAGGCATTGTAATTCTCTAATGTGTATAATGGCTTTTCCAAAAGTAAAAGCAAAATTAACTCCCCAGGGAGGCAAGAGGGGATGCCACTGCAAAGAATGAGAATGTCCACCTGAGACACACTTAAGCATCACTGTTCTGCAATAAGGCTAATTGTCTGGGAGGTAGTCAGACTCACTCCTACTCTTAAAGGCAGGTACCCAGAAACAAGACACTGCCAATTTTTACAGCTGGAGTAAAGTAAGCACCCTGAGCACACCAAACAAATTTGAAGTTGAGAACAGTTGAAGCAGCAGAAAGGTACCCATATGGAAGGGCAGATAGGCAAAAATCCAGGAAGACAGTCAGGTCCAGATTACTTGTCAGCAGGCTCCAGGTTCACCTTTGGAGGGCTAGGTTCTAGAACTGGAAACTGTGGTTAAATGGTTATAATCACAGGCTTTGGGGTCATACAGACTGGGCAAATTACTAAAACTCATGATTCTCAGTTATAAAATCTTAGGACAAGCATAATTATAAGAGTTTTCCTCAATGTAAGGCTGTGATGAGGATTGCAATAGTTAATATAAGGTGCTTAGAACAGTACATAGCCCAGAGTGTTCAATAAATAATGGCCATTATAAAAATTAGACTTTGGGGGAAGAACAGGCAAGGATGAGTCTAGAGCAGGGGAAACTGATTCCAGGCAGATCAGTATTTGATCTCAGAGCTTTACTTCAGTTTCTAAAGCCACATCCCTGTATTTGAGCAGGATTATAAGCTGAGATATCTGACATGTTTAACCAGGAGTGACAAAATACCTCTTATTGTTTGGGAATGATTCTCTGGGTTTGTAGAGTGACCAGGGGACATTCAGTAGGTTCAGATATGGAGAAAGGAAGACCCAAGGGACAGAGAACTACATGTAGCAGCAGCCAAAATATTAGCAGGGACACTTAGACCCACTCAGACTTTCCATTGTCAAATCGCCCTAACTTGAGCCATCAGCAACCTTTGCCTGAATTATTGCAATGGCTTCCTAAATGGTGTTTCTGCTTTTACCTATGCTTACTCTGCTCAAATCTGTTCTCAAAATGCAGGCATTGTGACCTTCTAAGCAGTGATTCTTGCACGATACTTAAAGAACTTTTAAATACATCTTGTTTCAAAAAATTGAATCAGAATCTTTGATGTAACAGTTTACTCCACTGCTCAAACCCTTAGTCTTCCTCTCTCATTCAGAGTAAAAGACAAGCTACTTCCCAGGGCCTATATGATTAGGTGGTTGCCTCTCCTTCTGATTTACTTTTCTTCCATTTTCCTCATTTCTCACTATGCTTCACGTATAGCAACTTCTTTTCTCTATTTTGAATATGCCAACAAGCTTCTACTTCGGATACTTTGCATTGACACTCCCTCTACCTGGAGCACACTCCTCCAGACACATGAAAAGTTCACTCCCTCATTTCCTTCAGGTCTCTGTTTAGATGTCATTTCATCAGAGAGCGCTTTCTTGATTAGTCTATCTGGAGTAACACCTCAGTCACTCTGTATTCCCTGCCATGCTTTAGTTTTTTCATGCACGCTCACAATCTGACATTGTATTTTAGATCAAATTGTTTTTATTTCCCTCACTGGAATGTAAATCTATGAAGGCAAAAATTTTTGTCTGTCTCATTCATAACTTTATCTGAGAGCTGGATCTGGCACATGAAAGATGCTCAAAAAATGCTTGTTGGTTGACTGAATGAACAAAATAGATAGTGTATCTCTGTTTTCATTTCCCTAAGCTCTGAGTATATGGGGAAAACCAAAGGGAATTCCAAGACTATGACAATGTATATTGAGCAGATGGCTGAGGAGAACTGGTATGCAAAGTCTAAGCTCAAGACTACATTAACTAATGGGAAATCTATTAGTAATCATTATGTCCAGGTGGATTTTGATTCAATGGTAGTAGGGTTGATCCTTCACTGTCTTAAAACTTGTCGACAGCACATAACCTAGTAGGTATTGCAAGGCTTTATCCAGAGTCTTAAAGTGGAAAGATTTCTGAGCTGAGTCCTGACAATGTAGCAGATGGCTATGCAAATGTGGTATCTGATAGTAATACCACATTTGCATATGCACTGTATTTTCAAAGTAATTTATCGCTTTACAAAAGGCTGGACTATAAATGGTATATTATGTGTTTCCCATTAGCCCTTGAATGTGATTCCAGTTTAGGTAACAGGTTGAGTGGGTTGGTATTATTCAGGTTTGCCCAATAAAGCCTTGTGAAGCTACCATGTGGGTCCAAGTGAATCTTGAAGTAGTATAAACATTCCAGAAACTGTCTATGGCCCACATTTCATCACTAAGGAGTGACAAAATTGGACTTTATTGCTACTTTTATGCCTTGTTTCCACTCTACTCAGCCTGGCCCCACTCAGTGATTCACTGTCACAGCAATAGTCCTGCTAGAGCATTGCCATTTCTAAATCCATGCTTCTGCAATCTTTCCTGATTAGCAATTTTTGTATCACCTTCCCTATCTGGTTAAATTCTAGCCACCCTCTAGGGCCTAATAAAGTAACTCCTGCCCCAAACAGTCTTTTTTAACCATCCCAGGTCTAACTGATGACGCCTCTGAACTCCAACAGGAATCCTTGCCCATGACATTACCAAAGCCCTTCAAATTGTTTTATCTCTCTGGGCATGATATTGGTTGGGAACATGGGCTCTCATCAAGGCACACCTAGGCTTTCATCTTAGTTCTACCATTTCCTGCTGCAGGACTTTAGGCAACTGACTTTGTTTCCAAAATGATCACACCTTAGTATAGAAACTAAAATAGTCCTAGAATTAGAACTACTCCAGATACCACTTAAACTTTTTTAAAAAAATCATGAAATGATTGAGCTAATCACAAGTCAAATAATTGATTGCCAAAAGAAAGTTCCTCATTAAAAGAACACAATAACATATGGACACTCAACAAGAGAATTTTTATAATTCCCATAAACCGTTGAAAATTAATAGATCTGCAAAGAATCAGGGAAATGTGATGCATAAACAGGAGTAAAATTAACAAAAAAACAGATGCAGATATAACAGATGGAATTAGCAGACAAAGATATCATAACAGCTATTATAAATACACTAAAGAAGTTTTACAAATCCATGCACATAAAGAGAAATGGAATCTATAAAAAAAACTAAGTTGAACTTTTAGTGGTGAAAAATACAACAGCTATAATGAAATGTTCACTGGATAGTCTTAGGAGAATATTAAATACTGCAAAAGAAAAGATAATTAAACTTAAAGACATAACAGTTGAAATATAAAGATTGAGAATCAGAAAGAAAAATGGCCAAAAAAAAAAGTAACAAAACATTAACTACCTGTGAGACAGTATCAAGAGACAAAGCAAATGTATAATCATGGTCCCAGAAGAAGTGGGGAGGTGGAGACCAGAAAAATATTTCAAGCTTGTGCACAGCTAAGGAATAATCAACAGAGCAAACAGATAACCCACAGAATTGGAGGAAATACTTCCAAGCATCTGATAAAGGGCTCATAATCAGTACTGACAAAGAACTCAAACAAATCAGCAAACCACTCCCAAACAACCCTATTAAAAAGAGGACATAAAACATGAACACATGTTTCTCAAAAGAAAGACAAATGGACAAGAAACATGAAAAATGCTCAGCATCACTGATCATCAGTGAAGTGCAAATTAAAGCCAGCTTGTAGTAGCCTGTATAGACTATGGCTTGGAGGAGTGAGAGTTTATAAGAAATACCTGCATAACTAATAATGGAACACCTTGGTGAAAAGGGCATGGAGAGGGATTTAGCTCTCCTAACAAGACTGAGAGCTCGCAGATGAGAGCAGTGGTGAATTGGCCGTCTGTACACCTGTGCTGTTGAGAGGCACAAGATCAGCCTTATATTAGGCCGGAGGAGCAGGCATTTGGGAGCATGCGCATTCTATCATGGACCGCTTACTCTGACTCTGTCTCCTCTCCTGCCTGCATTACGCCAGCACGGTGTCTCTCTGCTGAAGATTACCAAGCTCTACTAAAGAGTAAGATCTATCTATTCTAAGACTGCTTTACTCTCTCTAAGGCACTCTCTCTCTCTCCTGCTAAAGTAGGTAGCCCTCAGGCACCTAAGAGAAATTGTTCCTGACCAAGGTAGCTTATCGGTCTGCGTCGGGAACCTAGTTAAGCCAGGCCTGAGACCTGGACAGTCCCGGGCCCTGACACCAACTTACTCCAGTTAGAATGGCTTTTATTTAAAAATCCACAGACAATAGATGCAGGCGTAGATGCACAGAGAAAAGAAGGCTTATATACTGTTAGTGTGACTGCAAATGAGTACAACCTCTATAGAACACAGTGTGCAGATTCTTCAAAGAACTAAAAATATACCTAGCAATCAATTCAGCAATTCCATTACTGGGTATTTAACCAAAGGAAAATAAGTTATTTTATTAAAAAGTCATTTGCACTCAAATGTTTATTGCAGCAAAATTTACAGTTGCAAAGAGATGGAATCACCCCAAGTGCCCATGAATTCATGAGTAGATTAATCAAATGTGGTATATGTACACCATGAAGTAATACTCACCCATAAAGTAAGAAGAATTAATATGTTTTAAAACAATCTGGATGGAGCTAGAGACCATTCTTCTAAGTAAAGTATCACAAGAATGAAAAAAACAAACACCATGTGTACTCACTATTAAATTGGAACTAACTGATGTGTACACAAGTGCACAAAGGGAACTAAAACTCAATGAAAAGCAACTAGGGGGAGAGGAGGAGGAGGGAGGAAAATAAACCAACATAATGGTTAATATGAACCCGATCGGGATGGCAGGCACATCCATAGCCGGGACTTAAGCACTACAGAAATGACCCATGTAACCCCAAACATGTGTACCCCCTTAATATATTGAAATTTAAAAGAGAAACAATGGTCAAATATTTTCCAGAATTGATAAAAAGCATAAACCTACATATCTGAGGTCAACTTAGCATAAGCCAAAAAAGAAAAACCAATAAACAAAAAAAATGAAGTAAACCACAGCAAAGGAACTGCTAATCACATCAATGAGAATTACTAATGAAGAGAAACTATTCCAAACAGAGAAAAAGGAAACATTACATAAAGGAGAAGGATAAAAGTAAGTACTGATTCCGTATCAGAAACAATCCTGAAGGGGGAAAAAAGAACCTATTAATCTAAAAGGCTTTTTCAGACAAACACAAGCTAAAAGAAATCATCAAAAAAGACCTGCACTATGAGAATTTTTCTCTAGGCTGAAGAAACATGTGTGGAAACTCAGATCTACAAAAAGAATGCAGTGTGTGCTGGAAATTGTAAAATTTTTTCTCATTTTAAAAGAAAATTGTGTGTATGCACAAAGAAATAAAAAAAATCACAATGTATTGTGAGGTGGATAACTTGCATAAGTAAAATACATGAAAAAAATAACAAAAGTTTGGGGGGAAATGTTGCTGGGGTTTTACGTGCAGTAGTATATTATTCGAGGTGGGCTGGGATAAGTTAAAAGTGCATATTGTAAACCCTATAACAGGGTTGTCCAAATGTTTGGCTTCTCTGGACCACACTGGAAGAAGAGCAGTTGTCATTACATAGTTAAATACACAAACACTAATGAAAGCTGATGAGAGAAAAGAAAGAGAGAGAGAGAGAGAGAAGAGAGAGAAAGCTCTCCCTCTCATAATAAGCCTAATTATTCAGTAGCCCCTTCAGAGAATCACTTAAAATCATAGAGCAGGTCCCAAATTTGCAAACACTAATATAGAAAATGTACGTATCTAAGTAATAAAATTTCCTTGGGTTTTGGATATTTTTTATTGTAGAAGTAAAAGAAAAGCAGGCAACACAAAACTAGTGGGATGTTTGACATTGTTTTTGAGAAGCCAATGCATCAATATCTGGTTCAATGAAAGCAGTTATAATTCTCAGTGAGTTCTCAGGGTGCTCATCAGGTATTTTGATCCTAATTTTAATGTGCTTTATTCTTCCAAATATTTCCTTACAAATGTGGGTGCTGCCAACAATGATGGCATAACTAAGATGTGATTGTGAAGTGAGGGATATTTGTCTCTGGGAAGATAGGACTTCTAAAAGTTCAGTAAAGAGATATAATCAAATGTTTCTTTAAGTTGAATTTCAGATTGAAGCTTTATATACTCCATTGGCGGGTAACATTTATGTCAACTGAAAAGGAAGTTGCGAATGCACCAAAATATTGATTATTTTCAGGGAAATCTTGAAATCTCTTTCCAAATTCTTGCATCAAGTCAAAAAGCAAGCCTGCATATTTTTCACTGTTGTTAGAATTGTATGTAGCCAGCTTGAACTTGTTGAAATGCATAAAATTGCTAGGTGTGATGGCTCACACCTATAGTCCTAGCACTCTGGGAGGCCGAGGTGGGCAGATTGCCTGAGCTTACAGATTCGAGACCAGCCTGAGCCAGAGTGAGATCTTGTCTCTAAAAAAAAAAAAAAAAAAAAAAAAAAAAAAAATAGGGGCGAATTTGCGCGGACCAGTGTTGCCCGTGAGT
>CAUYRH010043298.1:0-19192 GCA_963574655.1 Perodicticus potto | reverse complement strand
CCCGGCTATTTTTTTGTTATAGTTGTCATTGTTGTTTAGGAGGCCTGGGCTGGGTTCGAACTTGGCAGCCCCGGTGTATGTGGTGGCACCCTAACCACTGGGTTATGGGCGCCAAGGCAGAGAGGAATGTTTGAGGCTAGGATTCAAGACTAGCCTGGGCAACATAAAACCCCATCTTTATATGAATGCTTTGAAAATCAGTGGGTGTGGTTGAGTTCAGCAGTGTTTTCATCTAGCAGTGACTCTGAGGCTGCAGGGCAGATGGAGCACAGGCATTTGAGGCTATAGTGAGCTATGACCACACCACTGCACTTTAGACCGAGGGACAGAATGAGACTCTTTCTCTACAAGAAAAAAATGTACAAGAAAAGAAAGTTTCACATAAGAAAACAAAAGTTGGTGGCTTTGGAGAGGTTTGGTTTAGAGGTTTTAAGATAAAAGTTTGGCAAAGGGAGATATGGAACCACTAGAAAGAACAAATTTGGGGATATATCTTACTGAAACAGTCCTGCTACTAGAAGAATGAATGGTGCTGCCTGGTCCAGCAGGTGGTGCTGTAGGTACGTTTTCGTCAAAATCAGGTCTACATTGGCTTGGCGCCCTGTGGCTCAAGAGGCTAAGGCGCCAGCCACATACACCTGAGCTGGCGGTTTTGAATGCAGCCCGGCCTGCCAAACAACAATGACGGCTGCAACTAAAAAATAGCCAGGCGTTGTGGCAGGTGTCTGTAGTCCCAGCTACTTGGGAGGCAGAGGCATCGCTTGAGCCCAAGAGTTGGAGGTTGCTGTGAGCTGTGATGCCACTGCACAATACCCAGGGTGACAGCTTGAGGCCCTGTCTCAAAAAAAAAAAAAAAAATAGAAAAAAAAAATCAGGTCTATATAGTATTATATTAGTGAGTAAACAGGTAATCTGTAAGAGGCATTTCCATGGAAGCAAAATAACTTAGATAAATGCCTGGAGCAATCTCTAAACTAATGTGTAAGTCTGGAGGGCAGTTGGCCAAGATTTCTTGATTTCAAAGCATATGCAGTTGGAAGAAAAAAAGTAAGCAGTGGCAATCAGACAAAGTTGTCTTGATTGCCATTTGAATTAGATATTCCAGAACTTTTTGTCCAAAAATAATTTGTGTGAATTCCCCAGGAACAGTGTCTTCCTCTAGTTCAACTAGGATTACAGGCATGGGTCACTATGCCTGGCTGCTGGCTGTCACTTCTGTTTTGAATCCCACAGCTCTTCAGTTGATTCAGCAATGGCATATAAGTACTCGCTATTATTTTTTCTTTTTTTTGTGATTTTTGGCTGGGGCTGGGTTTGAACCCACCACCTCTGGCATATATGGCCGGTGCCCTACTCCTTTGAGCCACAGGTGCCACCCAGTACTCGCCATTGCCATTTTCAATACTTTCTGTGAGGGAAGCTTGTGCCAGGTGCTTCAGGTCCACCACCTTGGACCCTCCCTACAAATCGCTTGTTCCCCTTGACACATAGCTACAATATGTGGTCCATCAAAGTTTCTTTTCTCTTTTTCTTTCTTTCTTTTTTTTTTTTTTGAGACAGTCTCACTTTGTCTCACAGGAGGCTGAGGCAAGAGAATTGCCTAGGCCTAGGAGTTGGAGGTTGCTATGAGCTGTGTGACGCCACGGCACTCTACTGAGGGTGATCCTCTTGCTTCAGTTTATTATATTTTTCGTAGAGACAGGGTTACCCTGCCCGTCCCCCCACCCCGCCTTTTTTTTTCTTGAGGAATCTTAACTCTGTCACCCTGGGTAGAGTGCCTATCCTAACTCACAGCCATCTGAAACTGGTGGGCTCAAGAGATCTTGCCTCAGCTTCCCAAGTAACTGAGACTGCAGGTGCCCTCCAAAACAACTGGGTAGTTTTTTTTTATTTTTAGTAGAGAGGTGGTCTCAGTCTTGCTCATGCTGGTCTTCAACTCCTGAGTTCAAGCTGTACACCTGCCTTGGTCTCTCAGAGTGCTAGTATTCCAGGTATGAGCCACTGCACTCAGCTAAATTGTTATATGTTTTAGGTTTCTTTGTTTTCTCTTAAATGAGCTTCCTGCCTCAGCTTCATAGGGAACTAGGATTGTAAGTGTGTACCACCACATGCAACTTGAAATTATTATATGAAAATCTATTTATTATGTAATTTCTTTTCTTGGGAAGTAATTTTGGATGATGTCAAATTTATTGGATGCTAGCTTTCCTGGCACAACCATAAAGACATCTTTCTTTGTTCAAAGATGTTACTCTGAATAGAAGTACCAGCCAGAAGAAGATGATACAATGGCCTCTAGGGATTCAGCAATAGAGATTATGTCCTTGTACCAAAGTCAAGGTGAAGTCTGGGGATTTTCCCTCTGATTAGTTTTCATTTTCCTCTGCAGATGCTGGTTAACGACCACACATGTGATTTCCAAGCGTCTGATCTTAGACAAGGCCCACATTAAGAAATTACAGTTGGCTCAGCGCCTGTGGCTCAAGTGGCTAAGGTGCCAGCCACGTACACCTGAGCTGGCGCGTTTAAATCAAGCCCCGGCCGGCCAAACAACTATGACGGCTGCAACCAAAAAATGGCTGGGCGTTGTGGCGGGCGCCTGTAGTCCCAGCTACTTGGGAGGCGGAGGCGGGAGACTTGCTTGAGCCCAGGAGTTGGAGTTTGCTGTGAGCTGTGATGCCACAGCACTCTATCCAGGGCGACAGCTTGAGGCTCTGTCTCAAAAAAAAAATAAAAAGAAAGAAAGAATGAAAGAAATTACAGTTCACTATCTTGCACTCTCCCAAAGGTAATCCTCAACTAAACAGTTTAAGGTACACTGCTTTTTCATAAAGAATTTAGTTTTTGCCTGCCCTTGTCCTATGAGCATGCTCATGTCACAAAATCTGTCTCTAGGCTCGGTGCCTGTGGCTCAACAGGCTAGGGCGCCAGCCACGTACACCTGAGCTGGCAGGTTCGAATCCAGCCCGGGCCTGCCAAACAACAATGATGGCTGCAACCAAAAAAAAAAAATGGCCGGGCGTTGTGGTGGGCGCCTGTAGTCCCAGCTACTTGGGAGGCAGAGGCAGGAGACTCAGTTGAGCCCAGGAATTGGAGGCTGCTGTGAGCTGTGATGCCACGGCACTCTATCCACGGTGACAGCTTGAGGCTCTGTCTCAAAAAGAAAAAAAAACAAATCTGTCTCTAAACAGCACCCTCAATTACAAACTCTACATCTGTCACTAGAGTAACACAGGAAATAAATACATTAAACATACACACTGACCTACAGTATATGAAGGAGAAAAAAGAGACAAAAAACTCATATACAATCCAGATTATTTTTCTTAGCCTTGAAAATGAACCATGGTATATATCGTTTCATATCATAATCTGAAAATCGCTTCTATAATTTTGTATAAATTCTCTTTTGTAACATTCCTTTATCTTATTTATTGCATAATAAACGTTTCCACACAGTAATCTAGATTCTACTTTTAAAAATATTTTAGGAGGGCGGCGCCTGTGGCTCAGTGAGTAGGGCGCTAGCCCCATATACTGAGGGTGGCAGGTTCAAACTCAGCCCCGGCCAAACTGCAATAACAAAAAAATAGCCGAGAATTGTGGCGGGCACTAGTGGTCCCAGGTACTTGGGAGGCTGAGGCAAAAGAATCACCTAAGCCCAGGAATTGGAGGTTGCTGTGAGCTGTGTGACACCATGGCACTCTACCGAGGGCAATAAAGTAAGACTCTGTCTCTACAAAAAAAAAAAAAAAAAAAAAAAAACAACTAATAAAATAAAATATTAAAGATAAAAAAATAAAAAAAAATTTTAGGAAATTTAACTAAATAATATATCACAAACTTTGTTCTTTGTTTTTTTGAGACATAGTCTCCCTCTGTTGTCCAGGGTAGAATGGTGTGGCATCAGTTTAGCTCGCAGCAACCTCAAACTCTTGAGGTCAAGTGATCCTCCAGCCTCAGCCTCTGGAACAAATGGCAACACTAGGGCCGCCCACCAACTACCAGGCTAACTTTTCTGTTTTTAGTAGAGTGATCTTGCTCTTACTAAGGCTGGTCTTCAACTCCTGACCTGAAGAGATCCCCTATGTCCCCCTCCCAGAGTGCTAGGATTTCAGGTACGAAAAGCCACTGTACACGGTACCATGTGAGTTATGGGGCAGCAATGAAATGTGCAATTAACAAGGTCTTTTCTAACCAAGTTGAGGGATTTTAGGAGAAAATACTCACTGATACCTTAAGAAGTCAAATTGTATCATGGGGTATTTGAATTTTAATACCTTTGTACCTCTCTCTTCCCTCTTACTATTCTGTTATCTGGCTGACTAACAGCAAAGCCTGAGTGCTCCCTCCTTTGGCACCAGGTGTAGCTTTAAACCACATGTGGGTACTCCACCTCCACCCCATCTTTAAAATTCATAACACCCCACACATGCCACTTCCTCTAAGCCGTATATACACCAGCTGGCGGGGTGGGGGGGGACTGCTCTGCTTTCCTCAGAAACCTCAATGTGCAATACAAATCCTCACATCTCTTCTGGGTACAGCATCACTGTCAACACCCCAAAGGTTAGAGATCCAGGGGACAGTGTTATAAGAGCCAATATCGGGGTTTCTTAGTTTCTCCAGCAAAACAAAGTCCCATTTTCAGTGCTGATTCTTTTTTTTTGAGACAGAACCTCAAGCTGTTGCCCTGGATAGAGTGCTGTGGCATCACAGCTCACAGCAACCTCCAATTCCTGGGCTCAAGCGAGTCTCTCGCCTCCCCCTCCCAAGTAGCTGGGACCACAGGCGCCCGCCACAACGCCCGGCCATTTTTTGGTTGCAGCCATCATTGTTGTTTGGTGGGCCCGGACTGGATTCGAACCCGCCAGCTCAGGTGTACGTGGCTGGCGCCTTAGCCCGTTGAGCCACAGGCGCCGAGCCTCAGTGCTGATTCTTAAAAGGACAAGCAAAAAGGAGACTTTTAAAATTATGTCGCTGAGTTCTGCAAGGACAAAAGGGAAGTAGAGGTTTTATCCTTATTGCCCGGACATTCCTTTATTTCATAATAAATTCTGTATTATTAAGTATGCATTTTTGCTTAAGGAAAATGCAGGGACATGTCATAGATCATACTTGGTACAGGAGAGAAGCGTGTAGAAATATAATCACACAGAGCATGTTCACCCACAGTGATGCATGTTTGAGGGTATGAATGTCTGAAGTTGCACCTCTGCAATTTTTACTGGACTTATGTAAGTTTCCCAGGGCAGAGTGTAGAGACAATAACTTACCTTAAGAATGATGACTTTGTCGTAATCATACCTACCAAGTGCATGTCACCAAAAGAATTTGTTTCTTTTGATTTCACAAAAAAAAAAAAACAAAAAACAAAACCAAAACTGTCCTAGGTCCCTCAACCATAAGAGCCTAAGGTAGTGATTTTCAGCTGGTGTGCTGTGGCATACTGGTGTGCTTAGGCATGCCTTTAAAAATTTTAATGATCATTAATTTAAATTACTTTTGAATGAATTTCAAAGCACAGTAAGTATATTTTTTATACTGTTTTATTTGATCTAACTAATTGAAGTGTGCACCACAAGTTTAACTGTAGGTTCAAGTGTGCCAGAAAATTTTATTATTATTATTATTTTTTGAGACAGAGCCTCAAGCTGTCGCTCTGGATAGAGTGCTGTGACATCACAGCTCACAACAACTTCCAATTCCTGGGCTCAAGTGAGTCTCATCCCTCCGCCTCCCAAGTAGCTGGGACTACAGGTGCCCGCCACAACGCCCGGCCATTTTTTTGGTTGCAGCTGTCATTGTTGTTTTGGCGGGCCCGGGCTGGATTCGAACCGCCGGCTCAGGTGTATGTGGCTGGCGCCTTAGCAGCTTGAGCCACAGGCACTGAGCCAGAAGCAGGAAATTTTAAAAAAGGTTAAAAAACGCTGGCGTAAGCATTCTTTATTATCTGTTCTGAAGTATCCTCGTCAGGGGGAATAAAATAATGTTGGTAGAAACACTGTGACTCAATTATAGCTATTAGAAAAAATTAAGTTTTATTAGTTCAACCTGAGGAATTATAATGTATACTGATTAGCATGCACACATGTGACTTCTAACCATCTCATCTTAGATAACACGTACATTAAGAAATTTCAGTTCAAGCTGAGTGCCCAAAGCCCAGTGGTTAGGGTGCCGGCCACATATACTTGGGCTGGCTGGTTAGAACCTGGCCCGGGTCTGCTAAACAACAATGACAACTGTAACAAAAAAATAGCTGGGCGTGGTGGCGGGGGCCTGTAGTCCCAGCTAATTGGGAGACTGAGACAACTGCTATGAGCTGTGATGGCGCGGCACTCTATGGAGGGTGTCATAGACTCTGTCTCCCCCCACAAAAAAGAAATTTCAGTTGACTATCTTGTAGTATCCCAAAGCTATCCTTAAAAATTTTAAGATTTACTGATTTTTCATATTAATAGAGAGATCAGTTTTTGCCTAATATTGTCCTGTGACAATGCTCATGGCATGAAGTCTGTCTCCAAACACCACCCTTATATACAAACTCCAACATTTTTCACTAGAGTAACACAGGTAAAAAAAATGGATTAAATATACACGCTGGCCTACAGTGTATAAAAGGTAAAAAGTAAGACAAAAAAAATGTACAAAGCAGAACATATTACACTTGAAAATGAACCACGGTATATGTTGCTTAGTACCATAATCTGAAAATTATGCTTCCATAATTTTATAAAAATTCTTTGTGTACAATTCCTTTATCATATTTATTGTAAAATAAACACTTCCACATAATAATCTAGACTCTATGTAGAAAAGTGTTTTAGGAAATTAACATTTCACTTTTGTTTGTTTTTTTCCTGGAAACTGATCCTTAATCTGCTGTCAAGGCTAGGGGGCTATGGCACCAGTGTCCCTCACAGCAATCTCAAGCTCTTGGGTTCAAGCCATCCTCTTGCCTCTTCCACCCCAAAAGCTGTGACTACAAGAGCCTGCATGCTACTGGTGAATTTTCTATTTTTAGTAGAGACAGTCTACTGAGAGACAGTCTCACTATGTTACCCTCATTAGAGTGCCGTCACATCACTGTTCATAGCAACCTCAAACTTTTGGGCTTAAGTGATTCTCTTGCTTCAGCCTCCCAAGGAGCTGGGACTACAGGCACCTGCCACAACACCTGGTTATTTTGTTGCTGTAGTTGTCATTGTTGTTTTAGGTCCAGGGCCGGGTTCCAACCTGCCAGCCCGGTATATGTGGCCAGTGCACTAATCAATGAGAAACAAGCGCCAAGATAAGAGGCCCGGTCTTGCTCTTGCTTGGGCTCTCTTTAAACTCCTGAGCTCAACCGATCCTCCCAGCTCTGCCTCCCAGAGTGCTGGGATTAAAGCTGTGAGCTCCTGTGCTTGCTCTCACATTTTAAACAGTCATACCTTGAGATGACTTATGTGTCTAGAATGTAGTGTGCTATTAAAATGCGAAAAATTCAGGTCTTTCCTAACCAAATTGAAAGATTTCAAGAGAAAACACTCTTATTTTAAAAAGTCAAACTGTACTGTGTGACATTTAAATATTAACATCTTTTATACCTGTGGGTTCCCTCTTCCTATTCTGCTCATCTGGTTGGCCAACAGCGATGCCTGATGCTCCCTTCTTTGGCACCAGTTGCAGTTTTAAACTACATGTGGATGCCTCACCTCCACCCCAAACTAAAACTTTATAACATCCTGTACGTGATAGTTCCTCTCAAGCCATGTCAGGACCTGCTGGTGTTGGGGGGACTAATCTGCTTTCTTCAGAAAGCCTCACGGTATGAAACACATTTTCACACCCCTTCCATGTATAGTATCATTGTCAATATTCCAACCAAAGGTTAGGTGCATGTGAACAAGCAAGGTCCAGGGGAGTGAAAAGTGCAACCTGGGGACAGTGTTACCTCACTGAGTGAATATAAGTGGTTCCTCATTCGTCCAGCAAAACAAATTCCTATTTTCAGTGCTGATTCTGAAAATCCGTGAGGGATAATACTTAAAAATTATGCTGTAATCCTAGCACTGTGGGAGGCCGAGGTGGGTGGATGCCAGAGCACTCTACTAGGGGGCAACAAAGTGAGACTCAGTCAGAGAAAAGAAAGAGAGACAGACAGACAGACATAGGATATACAGTAGATTTTACTGATTTTGCTGTTAATTGGAACATAAAAGAATAGTTAGTCGGGTGCATTTTGCTTGAATAATATAAGAGTGGAAGCAAAATAAAGGCTTTAGTGGGAATGAGAGTGGGATATTTTTTTTCTTCAGACAGAGTCTCACTCTACCACTCTGGGTAGAGTGCCATGGCATCATATAGCTCACAGCAAACTTAAACTCTTGGGCTTCAGCCTCCCGAGCACCTGGGACTACAGGTGCCCACCATAATGCCCAGCTAGTTTTTCTATTTTTAGTAGAGACGGGGTCTTGCTTTTTCTTATGCTGGTCTTTAACTTCTGAGATCAAGGGATCCTCCTTCCTCAGCCTCCCAGAGTGTTGGGATTAGAAGCACAGACCATCACACCCAGCCTGTGTGTGGTTTTATGAACAATACCATCACAGGGGTATGCTGACAAAAAGTGTTCCCTAAAAGTAAAAATTGGTGACACTGTTGAGGAAGGATGTCACACTGTCCCACAAGTGTGAGTGAGGCTGACAGGTACTGCACAATTACAGGACCAGAAACAGCTAGCAGCAGGTACAGACCATTCCCAGTTACAGGCCCTGAGATAAGGGGAAGCCCCAATTGGGATTGTCTTCCCTGTAATGTTTGAGAAGCAAAAAAAGTACTACTCAACACAGAATATTTTACCTCTAGTCACTAATGTGTGTGTGGTTTTTCCCACAATGGCCACTTCTCTGGGGTGCTCCCAGCTGGGTGCCCAACAATCTAAATCAATTTATATAGTATGAACATGTAGATAGGGTTACATCCCACCAGTTGAAGACTGAGTCCCTCTTACTGGCCCTCCCTTTAGACGCAGACACAAATCATGGTTTCCAAAATTCTCCTCTTAGGTTTTCATTAACTTGAAAGAATGGCTCTTGCCTCTATCTTTTCATGTATGTGATTTGTTCAAATGAGGCAACTCATGTTAAATGTTTCCCTGAGTTTTTCAACAGGTCTAATTTAAAAAAGATGAGAGCAGGCTTAGTGCCTGTAACTCAGCGGTTAGGGCCTTGGCCACATACACCAGGGCTGGTGGATTTTAACTCAGTCCCAGCCTGCCATACAATGACAATGACAACAACAACAACAACAACAAATAGCCAGGCATTGTGGCGGGCACCTGTAGTCCCAGCTACTTGGGAGGCTGAGGCAAGAGAATTGCTTAAGCCCAAGAGTTGGAGGTTGCTGTAAGCTGTGACACCATGGCACTGTACCCAGGGTGACATAGTAAGACTCTGTCTCAAAACAAATAAACAAATAAAAACGAGATGAGGGCAGGTCATAAAACACAATTTATAGTTGTTCAGTCAGAAGTTCAGGTCCCTTTCTGGGACCTAGGACTGACATCTGATGTGGGGCAGTCTTGTGGAGCTGAGTGCTACAACTGCGGGTCCAATCCCAAGTCCAGGTAGACAGTGTGATAACCCAGTTCTCTTTCCCACCACCCTTGGGGGTCAGATGGACAGCTGCATGCTGATGAGGACTGACCCCACACATGTCAGTGACCAGATGTGATGTATTCTGCGTTGAGTGCTCACTAATGTACTGATTGTGAAAAGTAGGAAAACACTTTGATTTTTCCTCTTATCTCATACACTGCCCCACTGGCTAACCCATCTCAGGAAAAGGGAAGACAGTGAGCCACAGTTGAATGGGCCAATTCACTGCCCTCTGGCTGAATCCAGGGTATACGTGGAGGCTAGCCTGTGAGGCTGGGAATCATTGCATGCAAGAGCATTATGGACAGGAGTTGTGCATTTTTCAATGTCATCTGTATCTTTGCCCCAAATGGTAAACTTATTAGATTAGAAATAGGGGAGACACTATTTCACAACTTAATCATGATACACAATCACCTCTAGACTCACCTCTGTGAATGAAGGGCCCCCTTGTGTTTCCCTTCCTTATTCTCTAGAAATCTCTCATCCTCACCTTCTCTCCCATGCTCTTGCTTTTCCCTTCTTCTCTGTGTCCCTCTGGGCTCGTGCTCATTTTCTTGCCCTCTCTCCTGCTGCTCTTTCTCCCTCTCACCCCCAATTCCTTCTGGAAACTTGGATCACCTTTTGTTGCTCTCCCCAATCTTTCCACTGACCAAATCTCAAATGATTTCTTCCTCCTTCTTCCCCATCCCTGTTCATCTGTGTTCCTGGTGAAATTCCCTCTTCCCTGTTACACTTCTGTCCTGTTACACTCCTTGTACTACAGCTGTTGTTCCTTCTCTGCTGTACCAGTCACAGAAGTGCCCCCTCTTGTTGTCTCAGCACCAGGCTGCTCTGTCTACCCTGATCCCAAATCATTAGTCCCCACTGTCCGCTCTGAGGTGCCTCCCTCTTTGCTGGCCTGTGCCTAAGCTGCTGTCCTCCATCAGTCAGGAGACCTAGTTTTTCCTCTAGTTGCTTCAGGGACTTTTCTCCCCCTCCTGGAGTCCTGCCTTCTGCTTTCACTTTCACTGTCTCTTTGCAAATCCCTTCCAAGGCCTCTAGTGGGCAGTGTTCATGGGTCTTCCTCACTCTTCCTCTCTTTCTGCATTTTGCCTCTTTCCCCTGTCTTGCTCTCCAGGTCTCTTTGTCCACATACATTCACAGGAAGGACTGGGAATAACATGCTCATCTCCCGGACAGCACGCACGATTTAGGAACTAACATTCAGTGTCATAAAATGAGCCCCAGTTCCCTCCCCTAAGCTGCACCTAGAGGCAGCAGGGATTGAGAACGGCCTGGGAAGTTGACCCCCGCAGAGGCCAAACTGCGGGTGGGTTGGAAGGACGGTGAGGGGAGCGATTAGGACGAAGGTGGGATCTGTAGAGCCCAGGACCAGGGACAGGACACAGCTCCTCTGGGACCATGGCTGTGGCACTGCCCTCTAGGGGAGACTCTGGCCTGGCCTGGGGTCCTAGAAGGGCATGAACCCCTCTCAAGGGTGAGAACTTTAGGGGAGCACGGAGGGAGTGCTGGGGTCTCTGAGGGGCTTCATGGAGGGACAACGGTGTGAAAGGTGCTGTCTCCCCGGCCCTGTGGCAGGAAGACCCAGGACAGCTGACAGGAAAGCTGTCATAAGGATGTGAATTTAAGGCAGAAGGAGCTATGTGGGAGTTTAAGCTCTCTATGGCCACAGATCCCGGGTATAGAAGCCCTGAGGAATGCGAAGTGGAGACTTAACCTGTGGAAAGTCACCAGCCACCGCATCGCCTCCTTCCTGCGCCCAGTGTGCATGGAATGGTGGGCCTGATCTACCACTGCCCTCGTTCACTGGGTACCCAGTTTTCTGCCTTTAGAGGGAAAAACTAACTGGTCGGGCTGGAGCAGCTCTGCAGCATGGGAATTGGAATCTGGCTGGGAGAGTCAACGTCGGTTAATGATTGGATATGAATGACCCTGCAATTAAAATTCAGTTTAGCAATTACATTAAACACCCAGGAATGTCTGTGAAGGAGAGGCAAACACCCAGGGCTTGGTGGGCTCAGGCCAGTAATAAGGTGTTCACTATGATTTGCTCTTTTAAGAGAAATAACTTCCCCAGGAGTGGTAGCTCATTCCTGTAATCCTAGCACTCTGGGAGGCTAACGTAGGTGGATCTGTTTGAGCTCCAGAAATAGAGATCTGCCTGAGCAAGAGGAGACCCCATCTGTAAAAATAACCCGGTGCTGTGGCAGGCGCCTTTAATCCCAGCTATGTGGTAGGCTGAGATAAGAGAATCACTTGAGCCCAAGAGTTTGAGGTTGCTGTGAGCTGTGACTCCAGGACAGGGCACTCTCCTAAGGTTAACAAAGTAAGACTCTATATCTCAAAAAATCAAATATATAAAAATTAATTAACTTTTCTTTTTTTGAGACAGAGTCTCCCTCTGTCACCCTTAGTAAAGTCACAGCAACCTCAGACTCTTGGATTCAAATAATCCTCTTGCCTCAGCCTGCAGAGTTGTCAGCAGTACAGAAACTCGCTGCAGTGCCCTGCTAGGTTTTCCATTTTTAGTAGAGAAGGGGGTCTGGCTCTTGCTCAGGCTGGTCTCCAAGAGACATGGTCTTCCACTGTCTCCTGGGCTAGAGTACAGTGGAGCAATCATAGCTCACTGAAAACTCAAACTGCTGGGGTAAAACAATCCTATGGCCTTGTCCTCCGAGAGTTCTAGGATCAATGTATGAGCCACCATGCCTAGCCTCATAAAATTATTAATCTTTCAAATAAAAATTTCAAAGTGGGAACTACTTTCATTTATGGGGTACATATTATAGCTGTGCACACACACATACAATACACATATTCTAACACTGGTGGAAGAATGAAAATATTTATTTCTGTAATAATAGAAACTCAACTTCACAATAAAAGATTTTTTTAATTTTTTTTAATTTTACATTAAAATTAGTGCAATCATGGGGCACAATGTGCTGACTTCATATACAATATGAAATATTTTCATTAGTGCAATCATGGGGCACAATGTGCTGACTTCATATACAATATGAAATATTTTCATCGAACTGTTTAACATAGCCTTCATGGCATTTTCATCTATATGTAGACATTGGTATTCTACATTTAGTAAGTTTCGCCTGTACCCTTCTAAGACATAATAAAAGATATTTTACCGAAAAGAGTTATGGCAATAAGAGGCATCCTCCAAAACTAACCTCTCCACATATCCAAGGGTCCCAGAGAAAACAGCTTTTCGTTTATATGGGGCATGAACAAGGACTTAGAAGTACAGGGATGGGACAGTTGGGAGCACCTGAGATGATCTACAGTACTCTGGAAAGAGAGGGGCTGTCAAGGAGTAGAGGGTGGTTATTTCAATGACTAAGGGTGGTCCAAAGTTTAGCGGCTCGGGAAAGGAGGAAAGCCTATGTGGACTTTCATTAATTCAAGTCACAGGCCAGGCATGGTGGCTCATATTTGTAATCCTAGCACTCTGGGAGGCGCAGGCAGGTGGATTGGTTGAGCTCAGGAGTTAGGGAGCAGATTGAGCAAGAGCAAGACCCCTTATCTCTACGAAAAATAGAAAAAGTAGCCAGGCATTGTGCCAGGCACCTGTAGTCCCAACTACTCAGGAGGCTGAGGCAGTAGTATTGCTAGAACCCAGGAATTCTAACTTGCTGTGAGCTATGATGACATTGATACAGGACAGGTGGCACCCTAGCCAGCTCAGTGGAGGTAGGAGTGGTAGACCAGCTGCCTCTGCCTTGGCCATGTTGGTGTGGTGGGAGTGAGCAGAGGAAGCAGTGGGTTGGAGGGTAGGCAGAGGCACCCCTACAGAAGGCTCCAGTAGCCGGAGGGGCCAGACAACTGCTGAGGAGACACCAACATGTTAGGTTTCCTTCCCTTGCACTTGCAGCTGAACAGGGAACCCCCATTGCCTAGGCCTGGTCAATTTCATGCAAAATTCGTAAGCCTGGGAATGAAAGGGATTGTAGCCATTCATTTGCCATGCAGCCATGCTAAATGTAACTACAGAGGGTCCCAGACAGGCTAAATGTTACTACAGAGAGCCCCATGCGACTGTATATACCCCTGGACAAAAAGCCTAGAGTCAGAGAGAGAGAGAAAGAAAGAGAGAGCGAGCGAGCGAGCGCAGGGAGCTTTTCTCTGCAGCTTTTGACTCTGACTTGGGTTTTCTCTCTCTGCTGGAAGCTTTGGTGTTTTGGTAAATAAATCCTGTCTTACCACTGATCTGTGGTCCGCGGATTCATTCCCTGATTCACAGGGACCAAGAACCCACTGAAGAGGAAATTACAGTATCATCACCATGGCACTCTACCCAGGGTGGCAGAGAGAGACTCTGTCTCAAAAAAAAAAAAAAAAAGAAAGAAAAGAAAGACATCCTGAGGATTTCTGGCTGACTAAAGTTTCGTGCAGTTTTTAACCATACACATTTCTTGGGACAGTACTCATATTAAGTTCCCTATGGTAAATGTTCTGAGAAAGAGAGGAGGGAGGAAAGTGTCTTCTCCTGTGTTCAAAAGAGGAATGGAGCCTCTGTTTCTAGTTCAAATTTGTGCTGAGGATGCTCACATAGAATGTTTATCAGTGACCGTAATGTGGCCAAAAGACGTTAGCTCAGTGAAAAAATTAAAACACCAAGTTTCACAGTTATAGGAATTGGGCTGGGTGGCATGGCTCACGCCTGTAATCCTGCCCTCATGGAGGCAGCATCAGAAGAATTGCTTGGGACCATGATGGACATCAGCCTGAGCAAGAGTGAGATGCCAGAGACCAAAAAGAGAAAAATGAACAGGGTGTCGGGCAACTCCCAGCCAGTTGCGGGGTGCTGAGGAGAATCCCTTGAATCCAGAAGTTTGTGGTTTCAATGAGTTATGAGAACACTAGTGTAATCTAGACCCAGCCACAGATCGGAACTTAAAATTCCATTCCAGAGTGTAATAAGGTCAGCATTTTCTGGGCAGACCAATCAGGTCCTTGCTCAGTTAAATAAGCCCTTGTAATGGCCACATCATCAGAGCAACTAAGTACCTACAGGCTCCCTTCACCGTGGCCAGGGCACTATCTTCGCCCACCCTTGTACAAGCTGAGTCCTACTCATCTCACCTGTAGGACACATGTCTTTACCTGCTCTCAAAAGGAGCCCTTCATTAAAACCGTGTTGGAAACCACTGGTCGGCATTCAGTATAACTTCTCACTATAACTTTAATCTTTGTCTTTAAATTGTTTGACATAATAACTTACAATAGTCAGGAAAGAGAGTGATAGGGAGAATTCTATTTTCATAGATGAGGATGGACGTCGGATGAGCACCTTGCCTTGAGTCCATGGAGGGGAATGGCTGGAACAAAGTCAGCCAGGGATGTGCTAGTGTACTAGGACCAAGGATAGAGGCCCTGTTTGCATGGGTGTAAGGACAGAACTAGTCCCACTTTGACATCTAATCTGTGACCTGGGGAAAATTAACTTACTTCTTTGCGTCAACTGGGGCACACAACTTTTAGGCATGTTTCCTGGTACCTAGGAGGAAGCCCCCAGTGGCCCTGTTATGGGTACTAGTCCTTCAGCCATAGGCAACAGCCAGAGATGGGCACATAGCCCCAGGCAGGCCAATGGCATTCTCTCTCCTGGGAATTGGGAATGTGAAAGTTGACATATGAGATCACAGTAATTATACAGCTCTAAAGACAAAGGCCACAAACTCCTTCTGCCTCTTGGGCTCCCAGGTGGCCCTGATCTTTACTACACTCCTAATTTCAGAGCAGTCACTTGGAGCTTCTAGTATATTCCAGTGTCCTACCCATCAATACACTTTTTGGTTCACTCTACCCCAAAACAATTAAAAACAAAATAAAACTTGAGGCCAAGCACAGTGGCTCACATCAGTCATCCTAGCATTTTGGGAGGCTAAGCAGGGAGAATCTTGTTTTTTTTTTTTTTTTACAGAGAACCTCACAGTGTTGTCCTCAGTAGAGTGCCCTGACATCACAGCTCAGAGCAACCTTAAACCCTTGGACTTAAGCGATTCTCTTGCTTCAGCCTCCCAAGTAGCTGGGACTACAGGCGTCTGCCATAACACCTGGTTATTTTTTTGTTATAGTTGTCATAGTTGTTTAGGAGGCCTGGGCTGGGTTGGAAACTGGCACCCCTGGCGTATGTGGTGGCGTGCTAACCACTCTGCACAACGGGCGCCGAGGCAGGGAGGATCTTTTGAGGCTAGGATTCAAGATTAGACTGGGCAACATAAACCCCATTTCTATATGGATGTTTTGAAATTTAGTGGGTGTGGTATTCACTCGTGTTTTCATGTACTTGTGACTCTGAGGCAGCAGGGCCGATGCAGCACAGGCATTCGAGGCTATAGTGAGCTATGACCACACCACTGCACTTCAGACGGAGGGACAGAATGAGACTCTTTCTCTAAAAGAAAAAAAGTGTACAAGAAAGTTCCGGCTCTGCACCTGTGGCTCAACCCGCTAAGGTGCCAGCCACGTACACCTAAGCTGGTGGGTTCGAATCCAGCCCGGGCCCACCAAACAACAATGACGGCTGCAACCAAAAAATGGCCAGGCGTTGTGGTGGGCGCCTGTAGTCCCAGATACTTGGGAGGCGGACGCAGGAGACTCGCTTGAACCCAGGAATTGGGGGTTGCTGTGAACTGTGATGCCACGGCATTCTAGGCTGGGTGACAGCTTGAGTCTCTATCTCAACAAAAAAAAAAAAAAAAAAGTTTTGCATAATAAAACAGAAGTCGGTGGCTTTGGAGATTTGGTTTAGAGGTTTTAAGATAAAAGTTTGGCAAAGGGAGATATGGAATCACTAGAAAGAACAAATTTGGGGATGTATCATACTGAAACAGTCCTACTACCAGAAGAATGAATGGTGCTGCCTTGTCCAGCAGGGGGTGGTGTAGGCACGTTTTCGTCAAAATCAGGTCTATAGGGTATTGTATTAGTGAGTAAACAGGTCATCTGTAAGAGGCATTTCCATGGAAGCAAAAGAAAAACTTAGATAAATGCCTAGAACAGTCTCCAGACTAGTGTGTGAGTCTGGAGGGCAGTGGGCCAAGATTTCTTGACTCCAAAGCATATACAGTTGGAATAAAAGCAAGCAGTGCCAAGCAGACAGACTTGTCTTGATTGCCATTTATATTAGATATTCCAGAACTTTTTGTCCCAAAATGATTCCTGTGTGAATTCCCCAGGAACGGTGTCTCATTCTTGCTCAGCTAGGATTATAGGCACGAGCCACCACGCCTAGCTGTTACATCTCTTTTGAATCCCACAGCTCTTTCCGTTGATTCATCAATAGCAAATAAATACTTCCCATTTTTGATACTTTGAGGGAAGTTTGTGTCAGGTGTTTTAGGTCCATTATTTTGGACCCTCCCCATAAATCGCTTGTTTCCCTTGACACAAAGTCACAATATGTGCCCATTAAGGTTTCTTTTATCTTTTTCTGTTTTTCTTTTTTTTTTTTTTGAGACAGAGTCTCACTTTGTTACCCTCCCTAGAGTGCCATAACATCATAGCTCACAGCAACATCAAACTCTTGAGCTTAAAGGATGATCTTGCCTCAGCCTCCTGAGTAGCTGAGACTACATGTGCCCACCAAAATGCCTATATATATATTTTTTATTTTTTTGCTATAGTTGTTTGCTATATTGTTTAAGCAAGCCTTGGCCAGGTTCGAACCCGCCAGCCCTGTTGTATATGGGTGGCACACTAACCACTGAGCCCCCAGCACCCAGATAAGAGGCCAGGTCTTGCTCTTGCTCAGGCTCTCTTTAAACTCCTGAGCTCAAGCGATCCTCCAACCTCTGCCTCGGATTTGAGCTGTGAGCCCCTGTGCTTGCTCTCACATTTTCAACAGTCATATCTTGAGATGACTTATGTATATAGAATGTACTGTGCTAGTATAATGAGAAAAATTCAGGTCTTTGATAACCAAGTTGGAGGATTTCAAGAGAAAACATTCACTCTTATTTTAAAAAGCCAAACTGTACCGTGTTATAGTTGAATATTAACATCTTCTATACCTGTGGGTTCTCTCTTCCTATTCTGCTTATCTGGTTGGCTAAGAGCAATGCCTGATGCTCTCTCCTTTGGCTCCAGTTGTAGTTTTAAACTATATGTAGATGCTCCCTTTCTACCCCAACCTAAAACATAACACTGCACATGACAGTTCCTCTCAAGCCGTACCAGGACCTACTGTAGGGGGGACTAATCTGCTTTCCTCAGAAGGCCTCACGGTATGATACTAATTCTCACACCTCCTCCTTGTATAGCATCAGTGTCAATATCCCAACCAAGTATAGGTGCACGTGAACAAGCAAGGTCCAGGGGAGTGAAAAGTGCAACCTGGGGACAGTGTTACCAGAACGAATATAAATGGTTTCCTGTTTATCCAGCAAAAAACATTCCTATTTTCAGTGGTGATTCTTAAAATCCATGAGACGTAATATTTAAAAATTATGTCACTGAATAGTATAAGGAGAAAAAAGACATAGTGCCATTTTTATCATTATTACCCAATTATTCCTTTTTTTGTTTGTTTTTTTGAGACAGAGTCTCACTCAGCCACCTTGGGTAAAGTGGTATGGAATCATTCCTCACAGCGACCTCAAACTCCTTGAGCTCAAGTGATGCTTTTGCCTCAGACTCCTGAGCAGTTGAGACTACAGGCGCCTGTCACAATGCTCAGCTATGTTTAGACACAAGGTCTGGCTCTTGCTCAGGCTGGTCTCTAACTCCTGACCTAAAGCAGTCCCCCCACCTTGGCCACCCAGACTGGCAGGATTATAGGCATGAGCCCCTGTGCCTGGACTCACATATTCTTTCTTTCAAGTAAGTTATCTATTATTAATGTGTGCATTTTTGCTTAAGGAAAATGCAGGTGCATGCCATGGGTCCTCCTTGGCATGAGGAAATGTAATTATACAGACCATTTCATCGACAGTCATGTATGTTTTAGGGTGCAAGAGACTCTGCTACATTTAGTGGCTCAAATAAGTATTGTAGGGCAGAGTGTAGAAAGAATAACTTACCTACTAAGGATTACCTCTTAGTCATCCTACTCAAATACGTGCATGTACCCAAAAGAGTATCTTCTTTGATTTCACCAAAAAGAAATTGCTCTAGATGCTTAAACCATATGGGGTTAATGGTTCATAATTATTGTCTATTATGAAGTATCCTCCTCAGGTGGAATTAAACAATGTTGGTAGAAACATTGTGACTCAGTTCCACCTACGAAAAAATATTAACTTTTATTAGTTCAAACTGGGGACTTTTGATGTATCCTGAATAAAAGAGTTGCAAATTACAATCCCAAGAGGTAAATGAGAATTGCCCTCAAGAACATGCTCTACTGGTAGTTTTGATGACACAGTCTACTCAAATATAAGTTTCCTCTCTTCACCTTCTAAAAAAAGACTTTTTTATTCAATTATTGATAACCAACACCCATTGCCATTCAGTGAAGAAGGTGACTGCCAGTAGCCCTGCATTATTTCTACAACCTTTATTAGTCCTTAAGAACCCACTACTGCAGGAGA
>CAUYRH010043297.1:0-15426 GCA_963574655.1 Perodicticus potto | reverse complement strand
AGACAAAGAGTGGGCTGCCGGGGCACTGCGCTGCCGGCGGGCGGGCTCCTCGAGGGATGGAGCAAGAGCGGGTTTAGAGCAGACCAGGGTTGCGCGCCAAACACCGCCTCGGTGGCGGTGCGCGAACCCCGAGGGGGCGGGCGGCGTCCAGCCTCACCTTGGTGGTGATCTCGGAGCTGGTGTCCACCACTGTGTCTGACATGGTGGGGCATGTCAGTGATCCGATGTGGGGGGTGGGGGGAAAAGCGAGAGTTTGAGGACTCTGGCCATAAAGCTGCCAGAGTCCACCGAGGCGGAGGTGGTTGCGACAAGATGGAAGCCAGACCCAGGAACAATGCTAAGATGGCTCTTCAGAGCCGCCAGTGGGGTACGTCTTCTGTTTTTCATAACATACATTTTTAATCCTGCCAGATTACTCATTATCTCACAACTTAACATTCACATTTCCTCTTCCATATATTAGTTAATGGCACTTTCTCAGCCTGATACAATCTCCTGTACCTCTCTTATTTATCTAAATCCAGCCAATTCTCCAAAATTCCCCCCTAAATTAAGCTCTTAAGTTTTCTTGGAAATTTTTCTAGGTAACTTATGTCTCCTTTTTGTGAACTTGTGGGAGGAAGCAACTTGCCATTTGTACTACATTCTTTTTTCTTGTTTTCATTGTGCCTCTGAGTTATCGTTCAGAGTATATCTTTATACACTGGACTTAAAAGACTCATGGCTTTTGTTTTAATATTGCACTTCTTAAACTTTACTACATTCTTGTCTATCAGATATTGTTGGCTTATTTAGAAAATAAAGAGCTAAGTGTAGGTCATCATAATTTTACCTTGATAAGCCTCTGGTCTCCATGATTGTTTAGCTTACTGATTACTTAACCATAGAATCTGATTCCATTCAGAACAAGCCTGAACCAGGAAGCACAGTTCCTGGAGAGAGATTTGTGAGTTCCTGCTGACTTGGAACCCAGCCAGGAGGAGCCTCCTTCAATAAATGACAAATGAAATGGTTTCCTGCCTGGGAACTGTGTATTTAGGATTGATTAGCAAGCATAACAACCAGGTCAATTTAACCTGAAGAAAGATTACTTGCCCTTTCCTGCTGGTATAAAGCCCTTCTCTCTGTTTGATTGGGTTTATAAACTACCTTATTCCAATGTTCCTTGTAGTTTCTACTTTAAGACATAATTGACAGGTAAGCTAACTCCATCTGGCACCAAACCAGAGTTTGGAGTTAATGTCACTTACGAAGGCATTTTTTGGGTTGGTTATGGTATAAAGGAAATGCAAAAGGGTTCTAACAGATTTCCAGCAGTAAGATTACATTACCCCTGACAGGGCACTAGGGAAATTATATGGATAACTCCTTTGACTTTAATGATGCCAAATAGAAACTGACACACATAGGAAGGTAAAATCAGAAGCCTTCCAATGTAAAAGACTTGAAGTTTGTTCTTATTGATGATTTAGTTATAATTATCTCTAGATCCAAGTTTACTTTTTTTGTGAAGTATTAATATTTCTCTGCATCATATTGTTGGAGCTGTTAGTTGACTTGAGTTTAAGGCTATTATTGAGGCAGGATATAGAAT
This sequence comes from Perodicticus potto, assembly GCA_963574655.1. Lineage (NCBI taxonomy): Eukaryota > Metazoa > Chordata > Mammalia > Primates > Lorisidae > Perodicticus > Perodicticus potto. Next base: position 13,832 of record CAUYRH010043297.1, on the reverse strand, counting down.
GGAACCTGAAACTGGAAAGCTTTTTATACAACATTTTTTTTTTTTTTTTTTGAGACAGAGCCTCAAGCTGTCACCCTGGATAAGAGTGCTGTGGCATCACAGCTCACAGCAACCTCTTAACTCCTGGGCTCAAGCGAGTCTCCTGCTTCCACCTCGCAAGTAGCTGGGACTACAGGCGCCCACCACAACGCCCGGCCATTTTTTGTTTGCAGCCGTCATTGTTGTTTGGTGGGCCTGGGCTGGATTCGAATCCGACAGCTCAGGTGTACGTGGCTGGCGCCTTAGCCTGTTGAGACACAGGCGCCGAGCCACATTTTTCTTTTTTTATGTCTCCCTCGGTAGAGTGCCGTGGCATCACAGCTCACTACTGCAACCTCAAACTTTTGGCTTAAGCGATTCTCTTGCCTAGCCTCCCAAGTAGCTGCAGGCACCTGTCACAACACCTGGCTATTTTTTTGTTGTTGTCATTGTTTGGCTGGCCCAGGCCGGATTCAAACCCGCCAGCACTGGTGTATATGGCTGGCACCCTACCTGCTGAGCTACAGGTGCAAAGCCTTTTTACAACTTTTATGAAAAATGCCAACAGACTACATACTCAGCTTCCCTTTTAAACAGAATGGTTTCCATTTTATGCCAATCAATTCATATTTATTAAAAGGAGGAAAGGGTAAGAGAAAGAATATCAAGAAATTTGAGATTATACAACACATAAGGTCATGTAAATGTGTGATTAAAATTTTGAAATTTTTCCTGATTTATCATTGTTCTTAGAAAAGTTATGTCCTTTTATTAAGAGCTTGTTTACGTATGTTAAAACAAGCTATCAGTAGTATTACCAAAGGCTTTTAAGTCCTTAAATTTAAAGTCCATATAGATGCTAAAGTCTTCAGAATCATTTTATAAGCCAAAGTATCTCCAGAAATATCTAGAAAGCATAGAGGTAGAAGAATGCTAATATAATAATATATTATCAAAAATGTTTATAGCACTGTAGTTGTAAATTACTCTTCAGTTTTCTAATGTTTAATACATTGATGTCTTATTTCTACTTGTACTTGATTCCATGGTTCTTGATGGCCTTTGATTTAAAATTTAATTCCTTAACCATCTGTGAAAATAATTACAGGTTAAGTATCCCTTGTATGAAATACTTGGGACCAGAAGAATTTCACATTTTTTGGATTTTGGAATATTTGCAGAAACCAGTTGAGCATCTCTAATTTGAAAACCTGAAATGTCGCATTTCTTATTAGCATCATGTTGGCTCTCAAAAATCTTCAAATTTTGGAGTATTTTGGATTTCGGGGTTAAAAATGCTTAACCTGTAATAACATGAAGAATGCCGCTGAACATGTTTAGTTATATTATCTGATTTATTTATTCTGATTTTTTTCCCACAAAGTAAGGTATTTTAAATTGTTTTACTGAAAAAGGTTTTGTATCTTAGGTTAAACAGTTTATCTAACATGGCTTCATAAATTGTAGACCTAATATTTGAATATGTATATTCTGACCCAGTAACTGATACTGTTTATCCCATAGCTCATTGATGGCTCCTCACTAGAGCTTGAGAATGCTAGAGACTATTGGTACATGTCACACAGACAGACAGTTTCTGACTTACAGTGATTCAACTTATGATTTTTTTACTTTGTAGTAGTGCAAAAATGATGCACATTCATAGAAGTCATACTTTTGAGTACTCATACAATCATTCTGTTTTTCATTTTCAGTATAGTAGTCAATAAATTATATTACATGAGATTTCCAACATTTTATTATAAAATAGGTTTTGTGTTAGATGTTTTTGTCCAACTATCGGCTAATGTAAGTATTCTGAGCATGTTTAAGGTAGGCTAGGCTCTAAGTTATAGTGTTCAGTTATAGCATTTATTAAATGCATTTTCAACTTAAACTAGTTTCATTTTACTGTGGGTTCATTGGTATGTAACCACATCATAAGTCAAAGAACATCTGTATTATTTCCTTCACAGGTTAAAGGCTATGTATATAGCAAGTTCCAGAGAAACCCCAACATAGGAGAATTTAGTTACTAAGGAACTTAGCATTATGGAATAGGTTTAGAATGAATGAAGAGGACTAGGAGTTTTTGATTGATTCTATGAAAGTATTTTTTAAATTCAATAAAATAAAGCTATAAGAAAAGACGCTCTATCTGAATATTTAATGTTCTTTTGCTTTTATAACTCAGAAGGCCATAAATCATTATTCTCAAGTCACAACTTGGGAGTATCTCATGATTCTTCAGGTCAGATCTTAATAGTGGGAAAGGTGTTGAAGTGAAGGGCAAGGTCACTTTTGCATGGGGTTAATTAGAAAAGATTTCTTGGAGGAAATGAATCATTCTCAGGCTGTGGGGAAAGGCATGGAATTTACGCTAGCAAAAAGAATAGGAGATAGGAAGCAAAGGCATAGAAGGGATATGGAAGGACCATACACAGTCTATCTGGAGCAGTAGTTGAAAGTAGAGAGGGATGAAGGCAGAAATTGAGGTAGAATAAGAGCATTTAGTAGGTCTGAATTTTGTGGGATTTTTTAAAAGATTTCATTAGTCCCTGCTATTTTTACTCTATTGCCTATGATTATAATAGTTTTTTTAAAAAACAGAATAAAAGATATACAATTCTACCACCCTAACATGTAATTTCTTTTTCTTTCTTTTGGAGGCAGAGTCTTGCTTTGTCTTCTAGGATAGAATGTAGTGGCATCATCAAAGCTCACCACAAACTCACACTCCTGGGCTCGAGAGTAGCTGGGACTACAGGTGTACACCATCATGCCCAGATAATTTTCTATTTTTTTGTACAGACAGGGGTCTGGCCTCAAGTGATCCTCCCACCTGAGCCTCCCAGGGTGCTAGGATTATGTGAGCCACCGTGCCCAACCAGTGTAATTTTTCTATGTTCCCTTGTGTTCCTTATCTATATTCATAGACATTCTTAATACTTGTAATCCTAGTAACAGTGGAATTTTTAATGTATCCTTTTCACTTAAAATTAGCTTTCATTTATCTCTTTGTAACTGCCTACACTATGTTAGGATGTATACCTATTTACCCATTTCTAGGCCAAGGCCGGGCACAGTGACCCATACCTGTAATTCTAGCACTCTGGGAAGCCGAGGCAGGTAGATTGCTTGAGCTCAGGAATTCGAGACCAGCCTGAGCAAGAGCAAGACCCTGTCTCTATAAAATAGCCAGGTGTTGTGGTGAATACTTATAGCCCCACCTACTTGGGAAGCTGAGGCAAGAGGATCACTTGAGGCAGCGCCTGTGGCTCATCAAGTAGGGCACCGGCCCCCTATACCGAAGGTGGCGGATTCAAACCCGGCCTCAGCCAAACTGCAAAACAGAAAAATAGCCGAGTGTTGTGGCAGGAGCCTGTAGTCCCAGCTACTTGAGAGGCTGAGGCAAGAGAATCGCCTAAGCCCAGGAGTTGGAGGTTGCTGTGTGATGCCGCGGCACTCTATTGAGGGCGATAAAGTGAGACTCTGTCTCTACAAAAAAAAAAAAAAAGAGGATCACTTGAGCCCAAGAGTTTGAGGTTCCTGTGAGCTATGACACCACGGCACTCTACCAGGAGGGCAAGAAAGTGAGATTCGGTCTAAAAAAAAAAAGAATTTCTAGCTCAGGCACAGTGGCTTATGCCTATAATCCTAGCACTCTGGTAGGCCAAGATGAGATGATCACTTGAGTCCAGGAGCTTGACCAGCCTGGGCAACATAACAAGAACTTATCTTACACAGAATTTAAAATTGACCAGGCATGGTGGTGTGCAGCTATAGTCTTAGCTACTCAGGAGGCTGAGGTGGGAAGATCACTTGAGTTCAACCATGCCAATACACTCCGACCTGGGTGACAGAGCCAGACCTTATCTCTAAAAACAAAAACAAGCTAGTTCTTTTAGTTCAGTTGTGCCCCAGTTGCATGGTTCAGTATGATCTGGTTCTGGCTCCCTAATTGGTTTCTTGTTTTGTTTTGAACCCAAACAATTGTGCTGTACTCCAACAAGGCCAGTGCTAAGAGCACAGAGTTATGCAAAACTCATGAAGTGTTATTAATTCTCCAGTAACAAAGACTTTTGGCAGTTCTTTTATGGTTTTATATGGAAAGAAGAAAGTCTCTTCAAAGAAAAAAAGGGTTTGTATTGGCTTTGACTAAATTTCTACTTTGATTGGCTGATGGAATTAAAATAAATTGATTTCAGATTTTGAGCAATTAAAATCAATTGCAAATATTTTCTAAAAACATTATTTAGTGGTTTAGAGTATTATCGCCTGAAATAATTGGCTGTGGAATTGCCAGAGTTGTGTTTCCATTTTAATATTAGGTTTCTAATGCAACCACCATAAACAAATGATAATTAACAATTTTTTGGTACCAAGGGGTTACTAAAGGCAAGAGCTAGACTCAATAGCTGCATGTTAAATACCTGTGTATGTATTAAAGAGCTTGCATCAAATGATGAGCATACAAGGTATCTTAAAGATGTGAATAGTAATACTGCAGGAACAGCTATTCTGAGCAACTAAATTATGCAAAAGCTCTAGAATAAGTTGAGCAAATGTGACAATGGTAAGAAGTTCAGACAAGGAAAGAAGGAAATGTAGAACATTTAGTTACCAGTCTTTTTCCTTTGCAGTAACAGTGACCAGTCATCCCAAACCTAAAGAAAGGACATGGAAATTCCTAACACTGAAGAATGTCCCAGCTTAAAAAGGCCTAGTGTCTTTCCAAATAGGGTCCCAGCAATATTTAGCTGAATGTCATTAGCAGTTTCCAAAGCCAAATCCAATGTACCAGATGCTTATTATGGCATATTCCATTCAGGAAAGCCTTGGGAGAAGGCTTTCCTGAATGTAAATGAGGCATTTGGAGTGAGCAAGGTAACAGAAAGTTGGAAAAAAAACCTTTCATCAGTCCCTGAGAGGACTCATTGCTTGCAGTTATGGCATCTAAAATCTGTTATCTCATACCACTGTTACTTTTTTTTTAATAGTTTTTGGCGGGGCTGGGTTTGAACCCGCCACCTCTGGCAAATGGGGCCAGTGCCCTACTCCTTTGAGCCACACTGTTACTTTTTTTTTTCCGTGTTTTTTTTTTTTTGTTTGTTTGTTTTTAAGAGTAGAGTGCCCTCGGTAGAGTGCGCCTCAGCCTCCTAAGTAGCTGGCACCACAGGGGCCCACCACAACACCCAGCCATTTTATTGTTGCAGTTTGGCCAGGGCAGGGTTCGAACCCACCACCCTCATTATATGGGGCCAGTGCCCCACCAGCTGAGCCACAAGCGCAGCCCCACCACTGTTACTTTTGAGTCTCTTGGCCACACATACTTTCTGTACATAGTGGGACTACTATTTAGCTCAGGAATAAATGGAAAACTTTAGCTTAAGTTTTTTTGTTAGAAGGTTGTATTATGGGCGGCACCTGTGGCTCATCGAGTAGGGCGCTGGCCCCATATGCCGAAGGTGGCGGGTTCAAACCTGGCCTCGCTGAACTGCAAAACAGAAAAATAGGGGTGGCGCCTGTGGCTCAAAGGAGTAGGGCGCCGGCCCCATATGCCAGAGGTGGCAGATTCAAACCCAACCCCGGCCAAAAAAAGAAAAATAGCTGGGCGTTGTGGCAGGCCTCCCAGCTACTCAGGAGGCTGAGGCAAGAGAATCGCCTAAGCCCAGGAGTTGGAGGTTGCTGTGAGCTGTGTGACACCACGGAACTCTACCGAGGGCAATAAAGTGAGACTCTGTCTCTACAAAAAAACCCCAAAATGTTGTATTATGGTAAATCATTGTTTTTCATTACTAAAAAACGCCTGTGCTATATCCTTAAACCTGACCTACTTTCCACTTTTGAACTTTTCCCACCTTCTCTGTTTATTTTGTAATACACACATCTCTAACTTTTTATTATGAAAACTGTCAAATATACAAAAATTTGAAAGGATATTACAGTGATCAATATATTTGCTGTGTGTTTGTATTTTGGTGGAACCATTTGGAAGTTGCAGACATAATTTATCACTCCTAGATATTTTAGCACAAATGACCTGCAAATAGGTAATTCTCTTATTCAGCCATAATGTCATTATATGGTGTACTTAGTTTTTATTACATTTCAACATTTATTCATTTTTATATTTTATTTTATTTATTTATTTTTTGAGACAGCATCTCACTCTGTCGCCCTCGGTAGAATGCCGTGGCGTCATAGCTCACAGCATCCTCCAACTTCTCGATTCTCTTCACTCAGCCTCCTGAGTAGCTGGGACTACAGGCACCCACCAGAACGGCCGGCTATTTTTTGGTTGTAGTTTGACTGGGGCCAGGTTCGAACCCGCCACCTTTTATTTATGGGACCGGCGCCCTACCCACTGAGCCACAGGCACCACCCTCATTTTTATATTTTAAAGACTGATCACTTTTCTCTGAGAAAATAAGCCCAACAGCCTCAGTTAACTAGTAGGTTCTTCTGTTTAATGCTGGGGTGACATCACAGGACCTTTCATTAGATTTTATCAATAGATAAATAGGCAACATGACAACAAACAAATAGAAATGCTGTATTCCATTGGGGGGTTTTGGCATGAAAATATAAACTGATTTTTTTTAAGTGAAGGGTTATATGATTGTCCATGTCCTGTCTCAAATGCTAGTCATTCTCAATGGGTGGGGGCATTGCTGTCATGGTGTACTAGCTCGTATTGCCACAAACAGTCTGATTGTGTTGTTGTATAACTTTCTTTCCTTGCTAAAAGTGCCATGCAATATTCTAGTTTTCATAGTAAAGATCATAAGCTGCTAAAAGCTTACTTGGTTGCTGAAGTCTTCTAATAAATATTTTACAAGCTTTGTCAGAGACAAAGAATTAGTCATCTGGTGGAAACAGCATCTGCATCTTAAGGTGATATGGCAACAGAAAAGAGGTAATGTCAAACCACAGCCCTGGCAGCTCCTATCTCAGTTGTGCTTTTGTTTTGCCTTTTAGGTATTCCAAAGGCTGCTAGAGTTCTTGGAGCAAAATATTGCCAAGGTTTGGGAAATGTTTTCATAGCAAAATATGGCTACCTCACAATAGTTGTATCTTCTCTCCATTCTGGTGCTTTTGGATTAATATGCCAGCCAAATTTGTTTAGTTACAAGTCTGTTTATTAACATGCATAATGAGGTGGTACCTGTGGCTCAGTGGGTAGGGTGCCGGCCCCATATACCGAGGGTGGCGGGTTTGAGCCCGGCCCCGGACAAACTGTAACAAAAAATAGCTGGGCATTGTGGTGGGCACCTGTAGTCCCAGCTACTTGGGAGGCTTAAGCCCAAGAACTGGAGGTTGCTGTGAGCTGTAACGCAACAGCACTCTAGTGAGGGCGACAAACTGAGACTGTCTCAAAAAAAAAAAAAAAAAAAAACATGCATAATGATTATCAAACTTATGTTCTCCGGAACTTGCCCTACAAAGGAATTTACTCCTTGAGAAAATGATTCTTCCTTATACATTTTTGTATGTCTCACACTATAGTCTCTGTATTAACAACTTTGTGCTAATATAACTACATATTGAGCTAAATTCAATTAGTGTATATATCTGTGTGTGCACATGTGATTGCTTTTACAATCAGAAACAAGAGTGGATCTTTTTTCTTTTTCTTTTTTTTTTGAGACAGAGCCTCAAGCTGTCACCCTGGATAGAGTGCTGTGGCATCACAGCTCACAGCAACCTCCAATTCCTGGTCTCAAGCGAGTCTCTTGCCTCTGCCTCCCAAGTAGCTGGGACTACAGGCGCCAGCCACAACGCCCGGCCATTTTTTTTTTTTTGGTTCCAGCCATCATTGTTGTTTGGCAGGCCTGGGTTGGATACGAACCCACCAGCTCAGGTGTACGTGGCTGATGTGGCTGGCGCCTTAGCCCGCTGAGCCACAGGCGCCGAGCCAAGAGTGGATCTTTTATTTACCCTGTAGTTATATTCCCTTCCGAAGGAGAAATGAGAATGAACAAATTTGAAGAGAGTTGGAATATTTCAGATTTTTACACGTGTTAAAATTTAGGTTTTTTCCTTTGTCACCACTAAACTGATATGGCAAGAAAAATTCTTTGTATCCAGAGGTTGAATACAGGGTGACCTACTCTGTCCTTAAACGTTAAAGTCTTTATAAGGACATAGGCTCTTTTATAAGGACATAGAAAAGCTTTATATGTCTCCAAACCATACACATTTGCAGTGGAAAATTTTCTAATGGCTTGTTAATGTTCTTTTTCTGTATAAAAGCCTACCAGAAACCTTAAATTCCATCCCTTACTACTAAATCTAACTCAGAAGTCAGCATCCTGTATGTCTATCTCTTGACCACTGTACATTTTATGTACTTGAGGCCAGTGGACTTGGGACAACTGTGGTTAGCTGTTAAAGATATACAAGTCCTGGGGCGGCACCTGTGGCTCAAAGGAGTAGGGCACCGGCCCCATATACTGGAGGTGGTGGGTTCAAACCCCTCCCCGGGCCAAAAACTGCAAAAAAATAATAAAGATGTACAAGTCCTAATTATGGCTAAATTTACTGTGCCCAAACAAGGATATTGTTAGGTAAAAATTCATTAGAAGCAAACCTGTTATAGGCCAAAATATAAAAAGTATGTGAGTGCATTTGTGGAAATAATTTCCACAAATACTTTTGCTTTAGCACAACATACTTAGAAACATTTTGTAGCTTGCTACTGCCATCTACTGGTTCTCAACTCTTAGCCTTATAGTAATTGGTCAATTATAATAAATAGAAATAAAGGGGAATTGGGTCTATTTATTTTATTGGAAATCCCTAAAATATCCTTCATTGAGTAAGATAGCAAAATTTCCATGCGGTCCCTACAGTATTATCTTGTAGTGTGTATTATGCTTTTAGTGAACAGATTCACGTGTCCTTCTCCATTATTAGTAACGTGCTATTTCTGGTCTCATCAAACCCTTTTTTTTTTCTCTTTGTCATTTCTTCTTAGTTTAATGGATCGGGAAGTGGCATTGCTTGCTGAAATGGACAAAGTGAAAGCTGAAGCAAGTAAGATGATTACTTTTAATTAAAGCAATTACCTGTATAAATAGTAGGTACCTGCCTCCCAACCCTCGTCACAAAAGCTTAATATAAATGCCATAAAAAGAGTTTATGTACAGTATTTAAACAATCTTGAACATTTCTTATGCACTTGTATATGGATATTTAAGGTGAAATAACTTTATACAAGCATAATTTTGTTTCTTTGACAGAATCTCACTTTGTCATCCTTGGTAGAGTGCTATGGCGTCATAGCTCACAGCAACCTCAAACTCTTGGGCTTAAATGATCCTCTTGCCTCAGCCTCTCAAGTAGCTGGGACTATAGGCGCCCACGCACTGGCGCCTATTTGTTTGTTTTGTTTTTTGTTTAGCAGGCCTGGGCCAGGTTGAAACCCATCAGCCTGGGAACATGTGTTTGGCAACCTAACTACTGAGCTACAAGCACCCAGCCTTTTTTTTTTTTTTTGAGACAAAGTCTCAAGCTGTTGCCCTGGGTAAAGTGCTATGGCATCATAGCTCACAGGAACCTCTAACTCATGGGCTCAAACGATCCTCTTGCCTCAGTTTTTCTATTTTTAGTAGAGACAGGGTCTTGCTTTTGCTTAGGCTGGTCTCAAACTCATGAGTTCAAGTAAACCACCTGCCTTGGCCTCCCAGAGTGCTAGAATTACAGGTGTGAGCCACCTTGCCCAGCCTACAAGCCTATTTTTAAAATATTTCTAAATTTTAATATTGCCAATGTGGACTTCAGTGTCTAAGAGACTGCATTATGGTATCTGCCACCAGGGTTTTGTTTTGGGTTTTTTTTCCTCTGATGATTAAATAATTCCATTGGGGGTTTTTTTTTCCCCTACTTGGAAAAAAACTTTTAGCATAATCAGAGAAAACTTGATCAGATTGCTTATAATTGTGTGTATACATTCCTATCATCATTTATCTCAGAACTTACTTTGTTTTCTCAGTTTGTAAAATAGTCTCCACTTAGTGTCTGTTATTAATGGGTAAACAGAAAACTCAGTGAATTGAGGATTCTAGATACCATAACTAGGATTCCTTGAAAGCTGACTAAAATAGATTCTGGAGGAATAGAGTCTAATGTGGGTAATTTGTGGGGTTTTGTATGGAAGAGCCAGATTTCTGTTAACTGTTAAGTTAAAGATGCACAACCACATGAAAAGTAAGGATCATCAACTGTAACATGTGTAATAGCATTGATTTGGGGCATTTCATTGGCAGGTTCTACCTTCATGCATTGAATGCCAGATTTATAATTAGGAAGGTTGTTTCTTTTAACCCACCCTCAAACTGGTAAGAATAGAAATGCTAGGCTAGGTCGAGATGATGACTCACAATTAAATCATTTGTGTCTGTGGTCACGGACCAGAGGAGGCAGCTTTGAAGCAGTGAGCTGAGTACAGTTTGGGTCCATTTTAACTTTAAATGTTGAGAATGTAGCAGAGATGCTATCCCAACTATTTATCTGAGATGAGATGTCATTTATATTGAGCAGTATATCTTGGAATTTCTAAATTTGACAGCCCACATTCTTACTTTGTGTATTCTCTTTTTTAAGATGAAGGTTTAGGTAAACTAAAGCCAGTAAGACATAGTCCTGTCCTTTTGAGAAGAAGGTGCTTTTCTTTTTTTTTTTTTCAGACAGTCTTAAGCTGTCGCCCTGGATAGAGTGCTGTGGCATCATAGCTCACAGCAAGCTCCAGCTCTTGGGCTTAAGCGATTCTCTTGCCTCAGCCTCTCAAGTACCTGGGATTACAAGTGCCTGCCACAACACCCGGCTATTTTTTGGTTGTAGTTGTCATTGTTTGGCAGGCCCCAGGCTGGATTTGAACCCACCAGCTCCAGTGTATGTGGCTTGCACCTTAGCCACTTGAGCTACAGGCACCAAGCCAAGAAGAAGGTGCTTTTTAAAATACATCTTTGAATCCCAGCACTTGGGAGGCCGAGATGGGTGGGTTGCCTGAGCTCACAGGTTCAAGACCAGCCTGAACCAAAGCTAGACCTCATCTCTAAAAGTAGCCAGGCATTGGGGCGGGTGCCAATAGTCCCAGCTACTTGGGAGGCTGAGTCAAAAGAATTGCTTGAGCCCACGAGTTTGAGGTTGCTTTGAGTGCCACAGCACTCTAGCAAGGGTGACAAAGTTCTGTCTCATAATAAATAAATAAATAAAATACATCTTTTATAGAAAATTTCAAATATAGCAGCTAATATTATATAAGAAACCCTTATTACCCAGCTTCAACCAATTCTTGGCCAATTTTTTTACCAAATTCAAGACTATAGAGTCTAATTAAATATATATTTCATCAGTTTTGTACACATATCTGTATTTCCTTTCTCCCTGAAAATCCTGGTTCTCAACACAACATGATTACTATTTACCAATACTATCTAGAAGGTGGGGTTTTTCTTTTTTACACATTATAGTTTTATTAAATAATTTACATGTTCATAGGTCACAGTTCAGAGTTTTCACACATATTCATGTATGATCTTTACATCAACCATATAAGGTATGTTGGTTTTTCAATTTTTTTTTTTTTTGTAGAGACAGAGTCTCACTTTGTCACCCTGAGTGCCATGGCATCACACAGCTCACAGCAACCTCCAACTCCTGGGCTTAGACAATTCTCTTGCCTCAGCCTCCTGAGTAGCTGGGACTACAGGCACCCACCACACCGCCTGGTTATTTTTTTGTTGTTGTTGTTGTTGCAGTTCGGCGGGGGCTGGGTTTGAACCCGCCACCCTCGGTATATGGGGCCAGCACCCTACTGACTGAGCCACAGGTGCTGGCCCTCAATTTTTCTTTTTTTTTTTCATTTCATAAATGAAGAAACACATTCCTTGGAACAAATATCACTTGTTTGGCTGGGCACGGTGGCTCACACCTGTAATCCTAGCACTCTGGGAGGCCAGGGCAGGTGGATTGCTTGAGCTCAAGAATTTGAGACCAGCCTAAGCAAAAGCAAGACCCTGTCTCTACTAAAAATAGAAAAACTGAGGCAAGAAGATCTCATGAGCCCAAGAGTTGGAGGTTCCTGTGAGCTATGATATCATAGCACTTTACCCAGGGCAATAGCTTGATACACCATCTCAAAAAAAGGCTTGGCCTCCATAGCACAGTGGTTACAGCACTGGCAACATACACTGAGGCTGACAGGTTTGAACCTGGCCCGGGCCAGCTAAACAACAATGACAACTACAACAAAAATATAGCCAGGCGTTGTGGTGGGCGCCTGTAGTCCCATCTACTTGGGAGGCTGATGCAAGAGAATTGCTTGAGCCCAAGAGTTTGAGGTTGCTGTGAGCTGTGACACGACAGCACTCTACCGAGGGCAACATAGTAAGAGTTACAACAACAAATCTCACTTGTCCAATGCTGTATAATTAGCTCCTCTTGAGTTATCTGACATGTGTAGAAATTCTTTTTTTTTTTTTTTTTGAGACAGAGCCTCAAGCTGTCACCCTGGAAAGAGTGTTGTGACATCACAGCTCACAGCAACCTCCAATTCCTGGGCTCAAGCGAGTCTCCTGCCTCCGCCTCCCAAGTTGCTGGGACTACAGGCACCCGCCACAATGCCTGGCTATTTTTTTGGTTGCAGCCATCATTGTTGTTAGGCAGACCCAGGCTGGATTCGAACCCGCCACCTCAGGTGTACGTGGCTGGCGCCTTAGCCTGTTGAGCCACAGGCGCCGAGCCAGTAGAAATCTTTATTCATCACATTTTCTCCATCTTGAGATCCATAAGACTTCTATAAAAAGCTTTCCTGTAAATCCTGCCCTGAGAGTACTGCTTATATCTTAATAGCAGACTATGTCACATGACCATCTCATCCATAGCAAAGCCAGGAAACAGTTTTTTTTGTGTTTTTTTTTTTTTTTGTAGAGACAGTTTCACTTTATTGCCCTTGGCAGAATGCCGTGGAGTCACAGCTCACAGCAACCTCCAACTCATGGGCTTAGGCGATTCTCCTGCCTCAGCCTCCTGAGTAGCTGGGAGTAGAGGTGCCCACCACAACACCCGGCTATTTTTTGATGCAGTTTGGCCAGGGCCGGGTTTAAACCCGCCACCCACGGTATATGGGGCCGACGCCCTACTCACTGAGCCACAGGCGCCGCCCAGGAAATGGAGATTTTTTACTGAGTGTGTTGGTATCCCAAATCACTGGACTTCTGATAGCTAGGAAGAAAAGGAGAGTGGGTATTTGGTCAATTAACAGTTTTTGCTATAGTCTTCTCTGCAGTTGCCCAGTATCCCTCCTTTTTCCAAGATGAGAACAAACTTACCCTCTTCTCAATGGCATCACCTCAAAAGTCTCATCTAGTTAGCATATTCAGCTGAAAGGCCCAGACTTCTGAATAATTTCAGATCTTCCACTGGGTCTAGAAATGGTGTGTTGTGGTCCGGGTGTCATAAACTAAGAGAAAAGTGAAATCCGCATCTGCCAATGTTATATAATTAGAGAAAAAGAAAATAATTATAGTCAAAATTCCCACTTGGGGCTCGGCGCCTGTGGTTCAGCGGGCTAAGGCGCCAGCCATGTACACCTGAGCTGGCAGGTTCGAATCCAGCCCGGGCCCGCCAAACAACAACGATAGCTGCAACCAAAAAATGGCCTGGTATTGTGGCGGGCACCTGTAGTCCCAGCAACTTGGGAGGCGGAGGCAGGAGACTCGCTTGAGCCCAGGAATTGGAGGTTGCTGTGAGCTGTGGATGCCACAGCACTCTATCCAGGGTGACAGCTTGAGGCTCTGTCTCAAAAA
>CAUYRH010043294.1:0-14332 GCA_963574655.1 Perodicticus potto | reverse complement strand
CTGGGTTCAAACCCACCCACCCTGGTGCATGTGGCCAGTTCCCTAACTACTGAGCACAGGTGCTGAGCTTCTCCCCTGTTTTTTAAATACAGTTTTATTCTAGCATCTTTTCCTGCTGCATTTCACTGTTACACTTAATCCCTGCTGATGTCATGGCAAAGTATGGGAGAAGAGGAAATATTCCATCATCTCCTAGTCAGGTCTCAGGCTGTTAGTGACACTGTGTCCCTTGGTGTTGACCTTCACAAGTGCATCTCAGCTTTTCCCTTCCCTCACTTAGGTGATACACTAGAGCTTGAATGGTCTGTAGGTGGATATATGCCTTCATCCATATGGATTAGGTTCTAATAAACTAGTTTTTCTTTAGGGAAGACTTTTGTAAAATAGAAAAGAATGAATGCTCTGGATACTTCAAAATGGTTCCTTTTCTCCTTCCCCTGCACAAAGCAGATAGAAATTCTTTTCAGAGTCCTATGCTCAAACCTGGTGAGTCTCTTAGGGGTAAAATTCATGAAAGAGCAGACTCCATCAAAGCTTGACTCCAGGGATATTTAGCTCCCAAACTAGTCCACACTGAGCTTCCACCAAGTCATTAGTTACCGTTTAAATTTTCCTATAATTATTGGTACCAATGATGTTTTCTGCTCCTATTAAGCTATGGTCCCCTGTATTTGCCTAGCTCCAATTTTAGGAGTGGCAGTTTTCTCCAAGTCTAAAATTTTCTATAATAGCTGAAGAATTGTTGATATATAATTTGCTCACTTTTTCTTGCTGCAGGGAAGGAAGAGAGTGACAACTTCAAGCCATTTATTTTGTTAGAGCAGAAACCAGCAGCCTGAGTCTTCAATTTTCTAATCTGGTGAAATTCAGGGAAAAAAGGGGGAGACTAATAATAGATTTTCTGTGTGGAATTTATGAAGATTAAAAAGAGCCAATATTTCTAAAGCAACAATTATAATGTCTGACACATTATAAATATGACACAATAAAAATCATTTTATTTAATAATTTTTGTTTGTTTTTGAGACAGAGGCTCACTATGTCACTCTTGGTAGGGTGCTGTGGCAACTCTCAACCTCTTGGGCTTAAGCAATTCTCTCGCCTCGGCCTCCTAAGTAGCTAGGACTATAAGCTCCTGCACAACGCCCCTGCTAATATAATGTTAATGTTAAGAGGTATATAATAGTGAAAAATAGAAACTCAGTAGTTAGAATGTGTGTTTTCATAGTTATGTCTACAATTCCTTCAGTCATGAACTTATAAAGTTACTACTTCACCGTTCAGTGCCTGATTTTCCTCATTATAAAATACTTGTTCATTCTACATAAGAACATCAAGATAAGCATGGGTTATTATTGTTGAGAAAAATTAATTCAGTAAACTTATCTACTAACATCTTCCTAGGATGTTCATTTATAGATTACTTCCATCAAACAAAGTAAAGTGTGGGTTTACCACACGCATGGAATTTTGCTAATGCTGGGCCTTCACAAGTATAATCTCTGCCTTGAGAAAACTTATGTAATCTGAGGAGAGAGTCAATACCCATGTTTCATTTGATATGTAGCATATAAATAAGTTACTGTGAAAAAAATAAGAAAAAATTACTTCCTCTGGCTCAAACAGTCAAGAAGAACCTCACAGTGCTTCCACCAATGTTGCAAAGGTTTGATGTTGATAAGCAAATGATCCTTGTCTGTACAGGAGAGTGTGGACAGAGAATCTCAGGAAGAAGAAAGCCTGCCATGCACAGGAGCACCAGTGTGGGCCAAGATGCTGGGGGAACCTCTGAATACATCCCAAAGTATAGAGGGGAATATGTTTAAAATGTCTTTTCAATTATGCAGGTTCTACAGAGTGGAGAGAATGTTTTGTGTTCTACAAATACTTTTAATTTTTCTCTAGAACACTCAGGGAAATTAAATTTCTCCATCTCCATGCAGTTTGCTAGGTCACAGCCTGAGTTTTGGCCAACTGAATGCGGACAGTACTGATGTTCCCAACTCTAGGCTGAATACATGAAATTCTTGTGCCATTTTTGATTCACCCCTTCTATTCTCAAGCAAAGTATGAACACACATTAAAGATGGTGGTTTCAGATAACAGAGGAGGACTAGAATTTTTTAAGACACTGGGGTATTAAGATCATTACATATCTATTTAACATGACTAAACTTGACCAATATAGAAATTGTTTCCCAGAGCAAATGTGATCCTATAAGAATAAAACAAATAAAATTTAATGTGAAACAATGGATGTGACATAGCACTTTGTGATGAGAACATCATTACAGGAGCCTTTAACAACAGAAAGTTTCTCCCATTGAAGTCAGAGCGATGTGACATAGCAGAAAGTCAGACAGTGAGAGAAGGATTCAATCAACCTTACTGGTTTTGAGGCACGTGGATTGTGAGCACAGAACAGCAACAGATGTCTAAGCACAAAGATGGGAGTCCTCCTGGCTCACAGCCACCAAGGATTCTCACTCCTACAGCCAGCACAGATTCCTCCCATACACAACTGAAGTCTTCCAAACTCTTGATTAAAGTAGGAAGCAGATATTTCTCCAGAGACTCCTGATGTGACACAACCCTGCTGCTCTGTGATTTTGGTCTTCTGTGATGCCACAAGGAGACCCTGTTTTACCATGTGTGCTCAGATGTTTGGCCAACAATGTGATAAAAAAGTGAGTGGACATTTGTCGTGGCTGTCATAGGAAACCCATACAAAGTGTGAACATTTGAAACTAGGAACGGGACAAGGGAAGAGGATAAAAAATGGAGGACAAAGCTGATCTGTGAGGCAGTGTTAGGTTAGGAAACAGTGACCCTTTGGAACAATCCCTGTGTTCTATGTTGTAAATATAGCCTTAACATGTAACCATTTAACAGACATGCATTGAATAATTACCTTTTTAGGGACTGCACCATGCACAGGAATACCATAGTGAACCAAAAGTCTTCAGCAACATATAATACGGACTAGTAGAAGTGTTAGGCATTGACACCATCTTACAAGTGACTGCATATTTATAAATTAGATCACAGGCAGGAGGAAGCGGGAGTGAGCGCTGTGTAAGCATAGCCTCCAAGATTTAAAATTCAGAAAAGACATCCTTTAGTAAATGACATTTAAGATGTTCCAAAAATACTTTAGCTCGTCTGTTTCTAAAAATTAAAAAATACATCTTTCATATATTATCCCATTGAACCCACATAATCTTAGATAAAAAGCTCATTTTTCTTTATTCTTTTGTAAGGAAATTTGAATAAAAGAGATTGAGCAATTTCCCAAATAGCATAGCAATTGGCATTTCTGGATTTTGAAACTGTTGTGTTTTCCTCCTTTCTAGCATGCTTGCTCAGGTTAATTTTCAACTGCTGTAGAAATCAGGTAAGAAGAGGAATGAAAGAAACTTTTGTTGAGCAACGACAACAGCTGTTTCTCATTGCCAGCAGAGACGCAAATAAAGAGCAAATGCCCGAGCCGAGAATGAAGGATGACTCACGGTAGAGAAGAAACCCACACGAGACAGTCCTGAGGGGCTCGCTCTTGCCCTGGTTCGTATTAGCTCCCTTTGCTGTCCTAACAAATCACCACAAACTCAGCAGCTTCTCACAACTGCGCTTTATCAGTTCTCAGGTCTGTATGTCAAAAGTCCAATATGACATGTGAGTTCTTGGCTCAGGGTCTGAGGCTAAAATCAAGGAGGCTGGCAGGTGCATTTTTGTCCCAGCTTGACTGAAGAAGAACATGGTTTCAGCTCTTTCTGTTTATTGGCAGAATCCAGCTCCTTGTGATTGTAGGACTGAGATCCTTGACTCTCTGCTGGCTTTAGGAAGGCCCACTCTCAGCTGCCGCTGGCTGCTTCCCACCTCAGATCTTGTGCACCCTGCATGGAGGTGGCATGAGACTCCTGCACAGCCATAGCAGAGCTCCCCCACAAGGCATCCTACATATTTTTGAAATTTTTCTGCTTTTTTCTGTCAGTAACTAAAGAAGAACTCTCTGATTTGCAAGGACTTGTGTGATTAGATTAAGCCTACTTGGAAATCTTACTTTTTTCCATAAAATGTAACATATCAAGAAGATGATAGTTCATCCTATGCTCAAATTCCATCCACTCTCAAAAAGGAGATTATGGAAATGAGGTCATTGTATTCATTCCTACAGTTCTGCCTGCCACATTGTTAATTGCAGTTATTATTTTAATGTTAGGAGAGAAGGTAACGTACTTATAACATGAGGAGAAATAGCCTTCAGGAAGGAGTGGAAGACAGAAGAAAGGTTAGGGTCACTGCAATATGTTTGGACACAGTGTCTAAAATACAAGTGATATTTCTTAATATACAAACCTTGGCTTTTAGTATAATAATCATTAAGTACATTATTTTTTTAACAATGTATCTAAATTACATACATTACCCAAAGAAGATTATGTTTATTCCTATGACACTTAAATAGAAAAAATGGGAGCTCAATTGGTATCTAGTTCCCCTGACAATCATCCTTGCTTTCTTACTTCATTGTTTAATTTACTATTTTTTCCCTGTAGGATTTGATCTTTTGTTTGTTTACCTTGATCAATCAAGGAAGGGAAAGTTAAAAAATGTTTGGAAACAATGTTGGCCGTATGAAGATTTGGTTCTGTGTGTCTCTAACAATGCTAGAAGTCAAGCAAGAGAAATTTTGCAGCTATAGTCTCAACAACAACAGCAACAACAAAAACCGTTGGTCACTTTTCTTGAAGAATGATATCCCACTGTCAGGGAATGTTTTCAATTGTAAAAGAAAATAAAGAAAGGCGTTCATCACAAAAAGTGGCAGGAGCTGGCTTTGAAATCTAAGGGAAAGCTAAAGTATTATAGGGATGATAGCAGTCACTCAGCTAGGACTTTAGGTGACAAATTATGCTCATAAATGAGGTAAGCAGGCATACAAAAGTTTGGAAAATATATAAAATCACTTATATTTATAAAAACATCAGGCCAGGTGTGGTGGCTAACACCTGTTATCCTAGCATTCTGAGAGGCTGAGCCAGATAGACGGCCTGAGCTCAGGAGTTCATGACCAGCCTGAGCCACCGCTTGGGAGGCTGAATCAAGAGAATCACTTAAGCCCAAAAGTTTGTGGTTGCTGTGAGCTGTGATGCCGCAGCTCTCTACTGAGGGCAACAAAGTGAGACTCTGCCTCAAAAAAAAGAAAAGACAAGTCTGAGCAACAGCAAGACCCTGTCTCTACTAAAAATAGAAGATTTAGCCGTGTGTTATGGAAGGTGCCTGTAGTCACATCTACTTGGGAGACCGAAGGGGAAAATATTGCTTGAGCCCAAGAGTTTGAGGTTGCTGTGAGCTACAGTGATGCTGCAACACTCAGGGAGAATGAGTCAGATTCTGTCTCAAAAAACAAAACAAACAAACAAAAAACAGGAAAGTACTTGTAAAGCACTTCAAACAGCATTTAGTATGTACAGGCACCATTATGTAGACATGAAAAATATTAATTCATTTAATCTTTGCAGCAACCCTGTTAGGTTATAATAATAACAATCATTTTTATTATCGCTGCTTTATAAATGATGAATTGCAGACACAGAGAGGTTAAATTATTGTACTTAAGTTGCACATCTGTTCAGAAGTGGGGTAGAGACCTGAACCCAGAAGTCTGAGTCTAGAATTTTCCCCTTCATTATTGCTTTAAAATGTACCTAGAAGTGCATGGCTTTAACCATCATTTAAAATGTATCATGGTAAGGAACCTGAACTAAATAATTAAGCACTGACTCCTGGGGAAAATTAGTGAAATTATTCTGCAAACTGTGTATTAGGGAAAAGGTTGAAAAGCTCCCTAAAGCATTAAAAAATACATTAAGTTTTCAAAAACTTAGGAGTGACTTTTAAAAATGTCTTTTTCTTTATTTGGTTTTCTTTTACATCGTTAATTTTGTTCTCATTAGTGTTTGTTGTTAAGAGCTTACATTGTCTCTTAACAATGTTTTAGTTTATTTTAGATGCAATACCCTTATATCTGAAGTCACATCAAATTACTATAAACTTGACCTCAAATATAGGAAATTTGACCGTATTTTTATGAGGCTACACAGTGAAAAACATTTACAGTCTAAAAACAGAGAAGAAATGGAACCACACAAATGATTACGTTGGTTCTGAAAACAAAGCAATTGTACTTGAGAAGAAAGCAGCTGCTCCAGCTGTGCTGTTCTCTAACTGAGGTTTCTGCTGGTGACCCTGAGGTCATTTAGCAGAGAGCTCCTCAAATGCTCTGCATGAAAAGAGCACCTGCTCACTTCCTGGCCCTGGACGGCTAGTGTACAATCTATTATGATGATGATTGAGATGAGTTGTCTGCAAAGTTTTCATTTCACCAGAGACAGAGAGCTGCCTCAGTGGCCCAACAATCACGAAGAGGTTGCATACATTTTTTTTTCTTTTTTTTTTTTTTAAGACAGAGTCTCACTCTGTCACCCTGGGTAGAGTGCTGTGGCATCATAGCTCACAGCAACCTCAAAATACTAGGATCAAGTGATTCCTCTGCCTCAGCCTCATGAGTAGCTGGGACTACCAGTGCCCACCACAATGCTGGCTATTTTTAGAGATGAGATCTCACTCTAGCTCAGGCTGGTCTCAAAGTCCTGAGCTCAGGTGATACATCTGCCTTGGCCTCCCACAGTGCCAGGATTACAGGCATGAGCCACTGGGCCTGGCCTAATTTTGTTTTCTATCAATCCTTTATTAGTCATATTCTCTTAAAAAAATTGACTTTCTCTAATCTGGTGGGAGTTAGGGAAATGTGATATGGCAGTTTGTAGTGAAAGGTCATTTAAGAAACAAGGACATAACAAAGTGTTTAACTCTCTAGAAATCAATTTGTCTTTTCTGAGAAATGAATAATAACAATCACCTTTAGGGATAGGAAAGGAATTAGAAATAATATTCCTGATTTAGAAGAACCCTGACAGTCCAGCCCCCTCAAAACACTTGAGTTATAAGCATGACCTTAGCACCATCCTGATCAAAACCATTTCTTCTGTTACTCTCAGCCGCTCTTCCAGACCTCATTCTCTCCTGTTCTCCAAGTTCTTTTTATCTCCTGTTATTCCCCCTTCCCTTATTTCTTTTTTTTCTCTTCTTTTATTCTTTCCTTCTTTTTTACTCTTTCTTTCCCCCCTGTTTCTCCCTGCTGACTCCTTAGTTTTCTTCCCATTTTGGCCTCACTGCAAGAGGTCTCTTCATCACATAAACTCTGAGACAAGGTAATTTGAAGCAAAGGAGGAACTGAGAAGGAAAAAGGTGCACAAGAAGAAAGCACACCTAAGGAGGAACCAACAGAGAAACTCAGGCACCATGAAAAACCAAAATGGAGCAACTCTTTCAAGGGAATACAAGGCAGCTTTTACAGAAGACTTATCCTACAATGAATTAATGGATCTGACAGAAAGGGAATTTAAAATATGGATTATTAAGACAATAAAGGGAATGGATGAGAAAATAGAAAGATAGTACCAAAAGCCAGATGAGAGATATGTAGAATATAGAAAAGGAGACAATCAGGGATATAAAGAAGCAATAGAAAGTATCAAAAATAGATTATACCACAGAGAAGAAAGAACATCAGAGTTAGAGGATAAAGTCTTTGCTTTAACACAGGTAGTTACAGAGTCAGAAAAGAAGAGACAGAAAACAGAGCAGGCACTTAGAGAACTATAAGATACCAAGAAGTGTTAAAACATATGGATAATAGGAATCCCTGAAGGGGAAGAAGATTGTCCCAAAGGTATGGAAGCCCTACTGGAAACTATCATCAATGAAAGCTTCCCAAGTTTTACTAAATATCCTGACACTCTCCTTTCAGATGGATATTGAACTCCAGGTCATCTCAGCTCTAGCAGAGCCTCTCCAAGACACATTGCAATGAACGTACCAAAAGTCAAGAAGAATGAAAAAATTCTGCAAGCAGCTAGGAATAAGCACCAATTGAACTACAATGGCAGAGTCATTAGGATGACAGCAGACTTTTCAACTGAAACTCTCTAAACCAGAAGAGCATGGTCATCTACCTTGAACATTCTTAAACAAAATAATTTTCATCCCAGAATACTGTGTCCTGATAAACTTAGCTTTAAAATTGATGGAGAAATCAAAATTTTGCAGCACTGAGGAAATTCATCACAATAAGACCAGGTCTATAGGAATACATAGACTTATTCTCATTACCAAACACCACAATAGACTACCACCAAAGTAAACACCTGGAAGCCAAAGGCCACAGCTTAGCTTCCACAATGGCACAAAGGATAAAAGTATACAAAAAACTATCTCATAATAATATGAATGGAATTCCATCACACTTATCAATACTCTCAATAAATGTCAATGGATTGAAATTGAAGAGGCACAGGCTGGCTGACTGGGTAAAAAAACACAAGCCATCTGTATGCTGTATCCAGAAGACACACCTAGCCCCAAAGGACAAATCAAGACTCAGGATGAAGGGATGAAAAACAGTGTTTCAAGCAAATGGAAATCAGAAAAAAGGAGAGGTTGCAATCTTATCCTTAGTCACAAACAGATTTAAAGCAATTTAGTTAAGAAAGACAAAGATAGATGCTTCATACTGGTCAAAGGAACAATACAACAAGAAGACATCTTAATTTTAAACATTTATGCACCTAACTTATGTACGCCCAGATTTAGGGAACAGACCTTTAGGGGTCTGAGCAATATGATGTCCCCTTAGGACAATTGGGATTAATAGACATATGCAGAAGGTGCCATCCAAAGCAAAAGAATATACTTTTTTCTCATCAGCTCATGGCACATACTCCAAAATAGATCACATCCTGGATACAAATAAAACCCCAGCAAAATTGAAGGAATATAAATTATACCATGTCTCTTCTCAGACCACAAGGCTATAAAAGTGAAGCTCAGCTCCAATAAAAAATGTCCATCCCTATACAAAGTCTTGGAAACTAAATAACCTTATGCTGAATGATAGTTGAGTTCAGGAAGAAATAAAAGAGCAATTTGTCAATTTCCCCAAACATAACAACAATGAAGACACAAGTTACCAAAACCTGTGGGAGACAGCAAAAGCATTCCTAAGAGGAAAATTTATTGTGCTAGATGCCTACCTTCAAAAACCAGAAAGTGAGCACATCAGCACACTCACAAACCATCTTATGGAGTTGGAAAAAGTATAACAATCTAATCTTAAACCCAGCAGAAAAAAAAAATAGCCAAAAGTAAATCAGAGATTAGTGAAATTTAAAATAAAAAAATCATTCAGAAAATTAATGAAACAAAAAGTTGGTTTTTTGAAATAAAATAGATAAACCTTTTGCCAGACTAACTAGAAACAGAAAAGTAAAATCTCTAGTAACCACAATCAGGAATGATAAAAGGGCAATAACAACAGATGCCACAGAGATATAAGAGAGTATCTCTGAATACTCTGAATTTTACTAGAAACTCTATGCCTAGAAATTTGACAATGTAGAGGAAATGGATCAATACATGGAGTCACTCTCCCAAGACTTAATCAAGAAGAAATAGATCTTCTGAACAGACCAATTTCAAGCACTGAGATCAAAGAAACATTAAAAATCTCCCAACAAAAATATGCCCTGATCTAGATAGTTTCACACCAGAATTCTATAAAACCTTCAAAGAAAAGCTTATGCCAATACTGCAGAAATTATTCCAAAAAATTAGGGAGCAAGGAATCTTCCCCCAACATGATCTATGAAGCAAACATCATCCTGATATTAAAACCAGAAAAAGATCCAACTAAAAGAACTATAGACCAATTTCACTAATGAATATAGATGCAAAAATTCTCAATAAAATCCTAGCCAGTAGATTACAGCTTATCATTAAAAAGTCATACATCTCGATCAAGTACATTTCATCCCAGGGATGCAAGGCTGGTTTAACTTATGCAAATCCAGAAATGTAACTCACCATATCAACAGAAGTAAAAACAAAGACCCTAAGATCCTCTCAATAGATGCAGAAAAAGCATTTGATAAAATCCAGCATCCTTTTCTACTTAGAACTCAGAATAATATAGCATTGGCAGCACATTTCTTAAACTGATCCAAGCCATTTATGACAAACCTACAGCTAAATTATACTGAACAGAGTAAAAGTGAAAGCTTTTCTACTCAGAACTGGAACAAGACAAGGTTGTCCTCTATCAACACTACTATACGACATAATGCTGGAAGTTCTAGCCGATGCAATCAGGCAAGAGAAGGTAATAAAGGGCATTCCAATGGAGGCAGAGGAAGTGAAACTCTTTCTGTTTGCTGATGATATGATCTTATATTTAGAGAACCCCAAAGACACAACCACAAGAATCTTTGAAGTAATGTTTCAGGATATAAAATCCATGTCCACAAATGAGTAGCCTTTGTATATGCCAATAACAGCCAAGATGAGAACAGAATGAAGGAAACAACTCCCTTCTCAGTACCTTCAAAGAAAATGAAATACCACGGAATATACTGCACAAAAAAAGTGATGGACCTATAAAGAAAGCAATGAAAACCCCCAAAAAAAGAAATAGCAAAAGATATTAACAAATGGAAGAACACATACCAAGAACATAACATGCTCCTGGCTGGGAAGAATCAACATTGTTAAAATGTCCATACTTCCCAGAGCAATCTACAGATTTGATGCCATCCCCATTAAAATATCAACATTATACTTTCAAGACATGGAAAAAATAATTCTTTGTTTTGTATGGAACCAGAAAAAAACCCATATGACCATGACAATTTTTAGTAATAAAAACAAAGCCATTGCATCAGCCTACCAAACTTTAGGCTGTACTACAAGGCCATAGTGATCAAAACAGCATGGTATTGGCACAAAAGTAGAGACATAGACATCTGGAACTGAATAGAAAACTAGATGAAACTAACATCTTACAGTCATCTAATCTTTGATTAACCTTACAAAAACATACACTGGGGGAAAGAATTCGTATTCAATATACGGTGCTGAGAGAACTGGATATCCACATGTAAAAGACTGAAATGGGACCCACACCTTTCTCCACTAACAAAATTTGATTCAAGATGGATAAAAGACCTAAATCTAAGGCACAAAACAATAAAAATCCTCAAAGAAAGTGTGGGGAAAAAACTTGAAGATATCAGCCTAGGAAAGACTTTACTAGGAAAACTTCCATGGCAATTGCAACAACAACATAAATAAACAAATGGAACTTAATTAAAATGAAAAGCTTTTGTACAGCTAAGGGGACAATAACCAAAGCAAAGAGACAACCTACACAACGGGAAAGAATATTTGCATATTTTGAATCCGATCAAAGCTTGATGGTAACTAGGATCTACAGAAAACTTAAATTAATCAACATAAAAATAGCCAGCAATCCTTGGCAAGAGAGATGAATAGAACCTTCTCTAAAGAAGAAAGATTGATGGATAACAAACATATGAAAACAATCTCATCATCCCTAATTATTAGAGAAATGCAAATCAAAACCACCCTGAGATATCATCTAACTGCCAGTGAGAATGGCCCATATCACAGAATCTCAAAACTGCAGATGCTGGCGTGAATGTGGAGAGAAGGGAACACACTTTTACACTGCTGGTGGGACTGCAAAGTAATATAACCTTTTTGGAAGGAAGTATGGAGAACCCTCAAAGAACTCAAAATGGACCTCCAATTTGATCCTGCAATCCCATTACTGGGCATCTACCCAGAAGAAAAAAAAAATCTTTTTACCATAAGGATGCTTACAATAGACTGTTTATCACAGCTCAGTTTACAATCTCCAAAATACGGAAACAGCCTAAATGCCCACTAGCCTAGGAATGGATTAACAAGCTATGGTATATGTATACCATGAAATACTATTCAGCCATTAAAAAAAATGGGGACTTTACATCCTTTGTATTAATCTGGATGGAAGTGGAACACACTATTCTTAATAAGTCACCACAAGAATAGAGAAGCAAGAATCCTATGTAGTCAATTCTGATATGAGGACTGTTAATGACCTAGTACATGGTGGGGGTTGGGGAAAGAGCAGAGCATAGAGAGGGAAAGAGGGAAGAGATGGTGGGTGACGATGTGTGACACACCTTTTGGGGGCAGGACACAATTATAAGAGGGTCTTTATCTAACAAATGCAATCAATATAACCTGGTTCTTTGTACCCTCAATGAATCCCCAACAATAAAAAAATTAATAACAAAAAAGAAATAATATTCATATAACAAACAGATTATATGGTGCTTATAACATTTATACCATTAGGTAGTTCATTGGAACAGATATGGTGATTAAGGGAATGTTTCAAATTCCATAAAGTTGTGAGCTTGATTAGCTGTATAGCTCAATACCTGAGCACATACATTTGGGAGTCAGAGAAGCCTAGAATTAAATCATGGATCTGTAACTAAATAGCAGTGTGACCTCAGTATTCCATATCTACTCCCAAGATTCCATTTCCTGTGTACTATTATTATTATTATTATTATTATTATTTAATTTGCCACGTGCCACTCCTCCTTAGGTCTGGCATATCCTAGTTCTGAGAGAATGTGAACATTAAAAATTTTAATTGAAGACTTTTTGTTGTCTTCTGCTCTTCAAATGATAGCACCTTTCTTTTCACCATAGCTCTGAGGTAAAGAAGTTGAGAAATCTCCTTTCCTCACGCTGACCACACAGATCCATCACCAAATTCGAGCAGTGAAGCCCTCACACTGTGTCCTGAATCAGCATGCTTCTCTCCATCAGCAGCCCCACATGAGCTAAGCCACGGCCAACCACTCCTTGTAATCACACCCTCTCGCCGTTTCTCCAGAAGCACACAGATGGTGGGTCAGAGCAACCTCTGCCAGGTCAGTGTTCAAAGGCCACCAGTGGCTTTCCTGTGAAAAGAATAGAACAGGGAAACCCTGTCCGAGGACTCCACATCATCTGATAGCCAATGTACCCCCTCTCCTCTTGCATGTTCATCCCAGCCTTGCTGGCCTTCTTTCAATTTCTAAAATTTCCACACCCTTTCCTCACCATGGGCTGTGTGTTTAGCCTAGAACAATAATAAAAGATCCTTTTGATCTCATGTTAATAACACATTATCAGAGATTCCTTTTTCTGGCTCCATGGACAGAGGCAGAACTCCCAATTACCTTCCACTTTTCCACACAAGGTTTGCCATTCTAAACAAACACTTAGGAATATCACTACATATATCACACTATATCATGATAAACCAGTATCACTGTGTGTACGCCCACCTGTTTGCTTATATTCCATTTGTACCAGGCAATGACTTTCCTGAAAATTATTCAGCATGAACACACACATACGATAAATATCTAATGTATCGAGTCAAGCTTCAGAAAAATCAAAGATATAGAACAAACCTTGAAAGGAACTAGAAGGAATACTTTAGTTATAGAAGAACAAAGATGAGAAACCACACAAGCAAGAAGAGTGTAGTGAGATTTCTAAAGTACAATATTAGTGCTTTAATAGGGATCCAATCCCAAAACCAAAACAAAATATAAATGAAGATCACTAAAGATAATAAATAAAGTTATCAGTGTGAAGGTAAACATCAAAACAAAGATACAATCATTCCTAAACATAAAAATACGTGCAAGAAATAGGAACATTTCAAATAAAATAGCTCGCAAGGAAAAATATTTTGTATGCTTTTAAATGGAAATATAAATCACAACATTATGGATTATAAAAACCTGTATTTCTGTGGGGAGACAGAGATAAGTGGGGAGTAGGCAGTGGTAGAAATTAGACTCTTGATCACACCATGTTTTGTTTGTTTCACTTTGGAATCATGTAATTATTTATTACATAATTATGAAACAATGAAAGTCTAAAGATTCAAGTTTTAGAATTAAAGATGAAATGCCAAAAAATTATAAATGTTACAGACAATATCACTGTGGCATACTCACACAGAAAATCCACGCGACTTTTATAGTACCAATAATTCAACCACACACTTGTGGTTCGCCATACCATAAGATTAAGGTATTGTGAAAAATTTCAACTGTTTTCAGTAATCCTATGGTTGATACTGTTAAGGTTGCTATTCTAAGACTGTTGGGTGTGTGTTGTGGTATAAAATTTGTGGCATGGATGGAGCTGGAAGATGTTCTTCTTAGCAAAGTATCTCAAGAATAGAGGAAAAAGTATGCAATGTACTCAGCCCTACTATGAAACTAATCTATAGCTTTCATATGAAGGCTATAACTCAATTATCACATAAGAACATGGGGAAAGGGGCAAGGAAGGG
>CAUYRH010043293.1:0-48706 GCA_963574655.1 Perodicticus potto | reverse complement strand
TGTTCATATGAGCATATAACTGTTTATATATTGATTTTGCATTAGTATGGAGTACATTGGATATTTATTTTTCCATTCTTGAGATACTTTACTAAGAATATGTTTCAACTCCATCCAGGTAAATGTAAAAAGATGTAAAGTGTCCTTCTTTTTTTTAAATGACTGAATAGTATCTCATAGTATACATATACTGGAATTTGTTTATCCATTCATGGGTTGATGGGCATTTGGGCTGCTTCCATAACTTGGCAATTATGAATTGAGCCGCAATAAACATGTTGATGCAAATAAGTGAAAACAATGTAATCTAAAAGTTTGTACCCTCGCTTTTTTTTTTTTTTTTGTCGAGACAGAATCTCAATCTTTTTATCACCCTCTTGGCGTCACACAGCTCACAGCAACCTCCAACTCCTGGGTTTAGGTGATTCTCTTGCCTCAGCCTCCCAAGTAGCTGGGACTACAGGCGCTTGCCACAATGCCCGGCTATTTTTTTTTGTTTCAGTTTGGCTGCGGCCGAGTTTGAACCTGCCACCCTCGGTATATGGGGCTGGTGCTTGACTCACTAAGCTACAGGCGCTGCTGCCCCTGTACCCTCATATTAATTTGAAATAAAAAATAAAAATAATGCAAAGATGCATTTAAATATTTTTTATTTATTTATGATCTAATCCTTTTGAGAACATAGTATGTGCCAGTTTTAATCATCTCTCCTATCAAATTCCCATGCTGTCTGCTACCTGCCAATCACATACCTTCCATACACATTTCTATCCCTTTTTCAATGGTCCTGAAACCCCAGGGCATGAGAAAAACCCTCTGAGTGCTTCATAACATTCAGGGGTCTGGGACTTTATACCCCCAAGTTGTAATCAATACTGAGAAGCCTGGGACTCATCTCCAGTCATAGTCACCACTACACCATGAATTTTTACATGTGGATTCCTGAGCTGGCTACTTGGACACAACCACCATGCTTGACAACCTGTGGTCTTGTCCTTCAAGGATACAGACCTCTAACCTGGATCCTGGATCCACTCTCCCTTCACGTCCTCCCTTCCAACCTCCCTTCTCTCTAAGTCTACTCCAATGTCATGGAATGACACTTGGGTAGAGAGAAAGACAAAATCCAGACTCCACCTGTTGTAAGCAAAACTCAGTCAGTTCAGTATCACTGACTTATTCATTATAGTTCATTTCTTATTGGCTTCTGAAATCTTGCCCCCACAGTTGCTGATGTTCTCTCCCTGTGGTCCCTCACCAATCTCATTGTAGGGCAATGATGTTCTGGGGCTTCTTGTTAGACTCTGCTGGAAGGTCATCGAAATACACAATCATGACCAGATATTACACCCTGCTCAGTGATGCATGAAATTCTCAGCCTTGACCCTTGGACCACTTCCAATACTGCTCTCAACGTGTTCCATATCAAAGAACTGCTACGTATGAGAAAGTAGGAGACATTAATGTCTTCTAAAAAGGGGTCAAGGAGTTCTTTCAGTTTTCTTCCATGATCGTCTGTTAATCATTCAGTTCAAATCATAGATCCTGCCTGGGTGTTCTGCCAGATCCTAATTAAAACATTTTTAATATGT
This sequence comes from Perodicticus potto, assembly GCA_963574655.1. Classification (NCBI taxonomy): domain Eukaryota; kingdom Metazoa; phylum Chordata; class Mammalia; order Primates; family Lorisidae; genus Perodicticus; species Perodicticus potto. Next base: position 47,114 of record CAUYRH010043293.1, on the reverse strand, counting down.
ATATAATGAATTACAATCACTGATGCCCCATTTCGGGTCACCCCTCACACAATCACCAAGCTATGGTCCATCAGAGGAGGGCACAGCGGCTTCATCCCACCTGCTGGAGGGATTCAGAGCCACTTTACTATACACTGGAAATCAAGACATCTCAACATGGTTTGTGGACATCCACAATGTTTGATGAGTCCTAATTAAGTCCTAGTCTAGCATAGTGACTTGACTAGATTTCTGCCTCGGTGTTTCAGCCAAATCTCCAATGGAGCTATTTTGGACCTTACAAATAGGAACTAAAGACTGGCATGGAAGAGGCTGTACATCCTTTATGCTGTTACCTACGCCTTTGGAATCCCATTTGTAACATCCCATTAAGCACATGGGACTTTTTAGTCCAACTTACTTGAACAGAGGTTTTCCATTTTCCTCTTTTGGACATACCTGTACACATGGAGTGTGTACAGGCTCCTTAACGGGGTCAGGCTTTAGGCCTAGTTAAGCCTTCTTGGATCATTATTCCACCTAGCTTTTTCCTTCCTTCTGAGTACCTAAAGTTTCAGAATCACTCTTGTAAATAATACTGAGTTGTATAAGAGAAAACATTCATCTTTCACCTATGTCAACAGCAGACATCATTCTTTTTTTTTGTTTGTTTGCAGTTTTGGCTGGGGTTGGGTTTGAACCTACCACCTCCAGCATATGGGGCCAGCACCCTACTCCTTTGAGCCACAGGTGCCACCCCTTTCTTTTTTTTTTTATTAACAATAGTTGTATAAATGGGGTCTCATTTCCTTCCCATAGTGACTGTGGGCTGTGGGTGTGTCTGAGGCCCCTCCTTCAAGAGCTAGAGCTGGGAGTGGAGTCCATTTGACTAAATGATCATACCTAAGGAGCAGGAAGCAAAAAGCAAGTTCATTTTTGGCCCAAGTGTGTGGGTGAACTGAACGACAGGGTCAGTAGGAATGAAGGACAAGACAGAATGGCATCTGAAACAACCACAACAAAATCACACGGCAACATGAGGGTGAAAGGGTGGGTTAAGGAGTTCCAGCTTGGAAAGCACAGCAGAAAAGTTCCAGGCAGGTACGGAACTCAGGGGATGGCAGCCTTTTACGGAATGCTCCTGGCTGAGCCCATGAGCTTCGAGACAGAGTTCAGGCACCCTGACCAGCTTGAAGAATCCTGGATTAGTACGTGCTTGAAGAAACATCCTGTCTTTCTCAAACCAACTTACTTAGGCTGAGAAAACCACACGCAAGCAAGGGTACTTAAAAATCACTGAAATGACACAGCCTGAATTATTTGAATGAAGACGTTTAACTTGTGATTAAGCTGTGACTCCCACAACCTTCTGGTACTTTGGCAAGGATCTACTTAGTATTTTTCAATGCTGTGAAAATGATACTTGGATTATATTTTTATTTTTTCCTCCATTTTAAATATGTTTAAGCACATTTGAACAATTTATTACCTCCAAGAGGATTGCCTCTCCACTATCTTGAAATACATATCAACAAATAGCAAAGAATTAAAATTTGAAGGCCATTAATCTTAAGAGACACCGTGAAGAGACGATTCTCTCTCTTGTATTCCACTATGCCCTGAGGACTTTCAGCATGAGGAATTAGGAAGTAACTACTCACCTGTGTGTGGTTTAGTTGTTCCTTTTTTTTTGACAGCTTCTATCCACACTGTATTAATGACTTTTTTCACGATTGGGCTCCCCATTATGCATTTACTAGTGAAGGCTACCTACTTAGGGGCATCTATTTCCAATAGTCATTTACTCTGTTCAAAGATTATCACTGGTCACTATGACCCCTTGGAAGTATTTTTTAATAGCTGTATCTCGTTTCACAAAAATGAAAACCCAAGGAGGGAGGCCTTAGTGAGTATAATACATGTACTTTCTTCATGTAGTTTCTAGCCTCTTAAATTAACCACTCTTAAGAAAAATATCCATGGCAAACTAAGACTAAAACAGAACAAAACAGGCGTGCCATGCAATGAATTTCCTAATTACTTCTGCCATAAATTGCCACAAACTTGGTGGCAATTTAAGCCACCAAGTTTAAACTTGGTGGCTGTTTAAGCACAAATTATTCTTGAACTATTTTGGAGATTATAACTCTGAAATGAGCATTAGGGTTAAAATGAAGGTACTGGAAGAGCATGTTTCTTTCAAACTTCTTAGGCAATAATATATCTCCTGGCTTGGCGCCTGTGGCTCAATGGGCTAAGGCGCCAGCCACGTACACCTGAGCTGGTGGGTTCGAATCCAGCCTGGGCCAGCCAAGTGACAATGACGGCTGCAACCAAAAAATGGCCGGGCGTTGTGGCGGGCGCCTGTAGTCCCAGCTACTTGGGAGGCGGAGGCACGAGATTCGCTTGAGCCCAGGAAGTCGAGGTTGCTGTGAGCTGTGATGCCAGCACTCTATCCAGGGTGACAGCTTGAGGATCTGTCTCAAAAATAAATAAATAATATATCTCCTTGCCTTGTCTAGTGGCCGGTCAGGTTACTGGATCCGCGACCCCTTCCTCCATCATCAAAGGATGTCAGTCCAGTCTCTGCTTCCAGCTTCACATCTTTCTTCCTCATGCTCTTCCTGCCTCCCTGGTTATAAGAACTATGTTGGTTACATTGGGCTTCCCCGGTTAATCCAGGACAATCTCATAATCTCGTGGTATTTCATTTAATTGCACGTATAAAGTCTCTTTTACTATGCAAGGTAACATATTCAGAGTTTCCTGGTATTAAGATGCATCTTTGGGGGCTATTTTTCACCTGACCAAAGTGACATTTTACACTGTTAGGCATTTGATACTAAAGTTGGCTTTTATAAGATTCCCTTTCTTACGTTTTGTGTGAACCCATTGAAATTCAGAACACATAAATTGGATCTGCCGGAAATTCCATCGGGGGTCCATGGTGTTCAACGTTCCCTTTATACTAAATCATTCCTTGTTCACTAAAATGAGGACTCTTCCATATATTAGGGTCTTTGTGTGGGATTGTTACCTTTCTATTGAGTGTTTTTCCTCCTTCTGAAATTGTTGGTAAATTTCTGGAGCTACATAATCGTTACTGTTTTCTGAAGTCTACCCAGACTACTTTCCTCGTCCCAAGAAGAGCATGTTAGTTAGTGATTTTTTTTTTCAGAGCATTTTGGCAACCTCCCCACGTCAGACTTACCAATGAAAACACAAATATCTGTGAGTCTCCCGTGTCCAATTAAAGCAGGAATCAAAGTAAGGTCCACATCAATGTGTAAAAATGGCCTACTGATTACCAAGTCATGTGCTCAAAAATATACTTATTTTTTTCAATGTCCTTAGCCCCAATCTTGTCTTGGATCATTTTCAATTACTTTTTTTTTAATTGTTTGATTTTTTTTTTGCCAGAATATATGACTTTTGCAGATTAAAAATGATAGAGATATTTTTCAAAGGTCTAATTCACATTGAGCTTGTTTCTAAGGTTTCAATTCTGTCCCCAAAGTAAATTATAGAAGGTCTTAATGATATTAAATATAACATATGTAGCTAGGTGTGATGGCTCACATCTGCAATCCTAGCACTCTGGGAGGCTGGGGCAGGTGGATCGCCTGAGCTCAGGAGTTCTTGCCTAGCCTGAGCAGGAGTGACACCCAATCTCTACTAAAAATAGAAAAACTATCTGGACATTGTGACAGGTTACCTGGTGTTCCAGTTAGTTGGGAGGCTGAGACAATAGGATCGCTCAAAACCAGGAGTTTGATGTTGCTGTGAGCTATGATGACACCATGACACTCTACCTAGGGTGACAGAGTGAGATTCTGTCTCAAAAAATAAAAAAAGAAAAGGAAAATAAATAAACAAACATAGCAAAAGAGAATTTTAGTAATATTACTTTGGACTACCCCTCTGCAAATAAATCTTATTCTAGACCAAATATCCTTCACTGAACAATCTGTAACTTTAAGGAAGACTTAGAGAATCTGAGATGCAGATGTTTCCAGATACAAGTGACTCTTGGAGAAGAAACAGTCTTTCCAATTAACTGCACGCTTTGTCTGAATGGAGCTGTAGGAACATGTGCCAGATGAATTCCCGTAGTGCCCGATGCGCCACTGCACTTTGAATTCCATGTGTAAACTTATCCCTTTATTGCTGTCACTTTCCCTCCACCTGGGGTGACAGTGAGAGAACAGTGTGAAGCTCAGCCATGTGGGGAGAGAATCCCTTCTACCCATATCTATATAAAATTTTGAAAAAGTAAGAGTCCAGTAACTTTTGTTTTGGCCCATCTCAAAACAACACGGTGCATATTTGGGATGGGAAACACTCAACATAGATTGCGTGGTGTTTGCAATTGCTGCAAATTGGTGTCTCGAGGCCGTAAAAGATACAAAGGAGCAGGATTAGCAGTTTACAGCAAGGCACAAGCCCAGACAGAGCAGAAATCAGTTTCCAAAATGCCTTGGAGTCTATGCTTCAAGAAGTAGTGCCTCTGGTGGCGCCTGTGGCTCCATGGGTAGGGCGCCGGCCCCATATATCGAAGGTGGATGTTCAAGCCCAGACCCGGCCAAACTGCAACAAAAAAATAGCTGGATGTTGTGGCAGGCATCTGTAGTCCCAGATATTTGGGAGGCTGAGGCAAGAGAATTGCCTAAGCCCAGGAGTTGGAGTTTGCTGTGAGCTATGATGCCACAGAGCTCTACCAAGGGCAACATAGTGAGACTCTGTCTCTACAAAAAAAAAAAAAAAAAGAACCTCATTTTGAAAGCACTGGAAACTAGAAGTGACTTGAAAGTAGGGACTATCATTGATCAAACCCTGCATTTATAAAGACCTCTCTATCAACAATGCAGAAACTAAATTCGAGGGTGAACATAATGGCTATCCTGCTTCCATTTGGGAAACTACCACATTAACTAAAGATCTTGGAACATGGAACATTCAATTTTAATTTTTAAACTGTGTGCTGCAGAGATGAATTAGTGCTATTCTTTGTAGGATGAAATACTTAACTGCATTATCCAGGAACATTCTGATACCAGAATTTCAGGCTCTTGGTCTTGGCGATTTGAAGAAGGAATCGACGGACCACAAGAGTGGTGGTAAGTCAGGATTTATTTACAAGAAAGAAGAATTGCAAGAGGAAAAACCAAACGTCCAGGCAATGAGGACCCTGGAGAGGAACAAACTTTCCTGCTTTCTCTCCAAGGTCCAGCCAAAGTCTGCTTGGAGAGGAACAAGCTCTCCTGTTCCCTCTCCTAGGTCTAGCCAAAGTCTGCGTTGAAGGGGAACAAGCTTTCCTGTTCCCTCTCCTAAGTCCAGCCAAAGTCTGCTTGGAGAGGAACAAGTTCTCCTGTTCCCTCTCTGAGGCCGAGGTCTGCATTGGAGGGGAACAAGCTCCTGTTCCCTCTCTGAGGTCCAGCCAAGGTCTGCCCCTGAGCTCTCTGCTCAGGGGTTTATATAGTCCCAGGTAGTTGTTTTGCCAGAACTTCCTAGGGCGTGGGTCTTCATCAGTTTCAGCCAGCTGTCCAATGAAGACCCAGGCCCTGGAAACTGACATGATAGTGACCAGTCAGATGTGCATGAGGAGGAGACAGCAACGCGCCATCCATGAAATGGACTAGCCAGAAGAGCAGGGAAGGAGACAGCAAGGCACCAGTGTCTTCAACACAGGTGTCTGGCCCTTCCACAAGCTGTTTCCTCCATCCGCCACAGCATCAGCACCGCTAGGGCCAATGCGGCGGTTGTAGGGCCACCTTGTCCTGCATCAATACCTATGATTGGGTCCTAGAAGTAATGGGGTCAGGTTAATCTATTCTTATTCTACAGGGTCTCCGCCCTGCACACACCTTGTTAATGTGACTATTTGGTTGTTTTGAACCTATGCAGAGCTTTGCAAGATCATGAGAACCAATGTATATACACACACTGGTGTGTATGTCTGGGTAAGTGTGCATGAGAATCGTGGTGTGTGTGCCTGTGTATGAGTGTGTGGTTTTTTAATGAGAAATGCTCACCCGAGGCAGAGAAGGAAATGAAGCTGAGGGTCAGCATGAAATTCTTAGTTTATATCTTACTATTGAGCAAAGATTCTTGATGCAACTATCTTCAAGTACCATTTAAACACAACCTGATTTTAACTAAGTTTCATAAAAAAAGAACTTTTTCTGGTATACGTTGTTCTTCAATATCAAAGCATTTAATTCATTAAGGATAATAAATCAAGATCTATTTACATTAAAATTTATTGGGCCTATTAAATACAGATGGTATTCATTACCTTCATTACCTGTGATTATGAAAGACGTTAGCTATTTTAGAACGAATCAGCATGAATTGAGTGGGCACCAAAATCTGAATATTATAGGTAGCAATTATCCATCAGGAAAGAAACAAAAACTAAGTTAAGTCTTTCCTGAATATTTGGTGGAGGATAGGGACATACAGGGGTGCTCTAATCCCAGGAAACTGCTGATTCATTTAAATTTGCCCTCCCATGTGGGTGAAAGGGCACTGCTAATTTTTAGGTAGGTAGACTCAGCACACCCACGTCTGATCGATCGGGGAGTTTTGCAGACCGCCAGTCTTGCTTGTTTATTGCTTGTGGTTCAGTTGTAGTTTTTATTCTTCCAGAGCAGAAAAGCTAGACTTACATTGTGTCATCAATGATCATCTTGCTTTTAAAAATATCTCTGTGTGTGCGCCAGAGACACAGCAATAAAGAATCTGACATAAGCCAAATCTTCCATCTGCTGGGGAATGATCCCTGTCTGCAGTCAGAAGCAAGGCTGGAGAGAGACCCAGGCAGGGGGGCCGAGATGGCGCACAGTGCCCAAGCCTTCTTTTGAAAAGGCCCAGTAGGGTCAAAGGTCATGTTAATCTACAAAGGAAGATAAACAAGTAAGTTGTGTTTACTACCAGCCATCCTGCAACACTTACAGTTAAAGGAGGGCAACAGGAGCTACGTCTTGGCAATTTAATACGTCTCATTTTGAATTTAGTCCATGTCACCAATGTGAAAATGTAACACTGGAAAAATTGGAAAGCGATCTGCCTCTTTCTCGGCTTATAATTTGAAATCGAAATGTCCACTTTTCTTATTGTTACCCAAACTACACCAGCAGGGGCAAACAAGAACACTCAGGTTGATGACTGTCGATGTTTCCCCAGCTGAATTAAAATAGATCTGTTGAGTGAAAAAAAACAAAAAAAAAATGGAGTCTTATGGCAGTTTTGCAAAGAGTTTTTAAGGTTAAATGATCACACACTACAACAGGATGCCATTAAATAAAATTTGTATATCTGCTGAAATTGCTTAACACCATGAGTGGAATGAAGTGGAAAGAAAACTTTTTGATTTATGTTTTCAACAATATATAAATTTCAAGATCAAGTCTTGCCCAGCAATTTCTCTGGCTCATCTTCCGTGTCCTGGTTGTGTAGCTGTTTATAACTGCCATTGCTTTGTGTAAAATTTAGCAACTGATGGTAATTTAAACTTTTAACTGATTCTATCCATTTTTACTGCCATTATTTGATGTAAAAACCAAGAAAGCAATGTACTAGTCAGATGTATGATAGATCCCTGATGATGTACCGTATGAAGGTTGCATGAGGTCGGCAGCCATGGTAGACGAAAAGTATTTAAGTGAGAAATGTGACCTGTGTTCCAAGGGCCACGTGCCGAGAACGGGAAGCAGACCTAGCCCAGGTCTCTGTTCTTCTAGGAAGTTCATGTTCTCACCATTAACTGGGCAAGAGTTTTCCAAGAAGAGGAAGGGAGGAGAAGATGTGGAGGCTTCCATTTGAAGATTCTTCTCTTATTTTTCCCTGCCCATTCTCCTTAAGCAAACTTCAAATAACTGACCAATCTCAGATGTATGTTTTCCTGAAAATAGGAGCTGTTTGTGTGACTCTTTTCTAAGTACTGTGAAGGTCCTTTATACATATCTACTAGGAATGCAACCAGGCTCAGCTTCGAGTAGGGGTTTCTGACACAGGTCAAAAAGTTATGGTTCCTGTAGAATGGTAATGACACAACCATGGACATATTTTATTGCATAACACGTAGGAGTTCAGAGAGATGCCAGGCACTGCCCCCTTCTCACTGCTTAAACTTTGCAGGCTCTGAGGTTCTTTATCAAGGTCAGGTAGATGGACTGAAGCTATAGCTGGTCTGCAACGAGGAAATTCAGCAAACCTGCATCGCTACTCCCCTGATCAGATTACAGCTCAGGCATAAGAAGATCTTGTACTGGATTTCCTGGAAACAATAATGAAAAAAAAAAAAAAAGACTAGTTTGCATCTGTCTCCAGTCATGCCTGACTTACCTACAAAAGGGAGAGAATATACCCTTCTATTGTTACTGTTCTCCAATTCACTGAAAGAGTAAAACCTTTTGAAATGGAAACTTTAAGGTTTGATCATGTTGGAAATAATTATGAAAATGATCCGATTAATGTGTTATGAGAATCCTTGACCCTGGCCGTGGGTAGACCAAAGCCCTTCTTGGTGCTCCGTATTTTCTGTTTAACTCCCTTTTCTTGCCCCTTTGCAGCTTTACGGAGATACCGTTTCCTTTCAAAATTTCTAGTCATTCTCTCCAGTAGGAGAGCAACAGAAATGGCCAGAACAAAGAACAGAAAAAGATTAGCAGAAAAGCATCTACTTCGTTAACAATATCCACCGTATTTTCATATAATAAGCTGAAGATTCACAGATAATTTCTACTGCCTAGGGCCAATGACATAAAATTATAAAGTCGTTTCCTTTCAGTAATGAGAATTAAATAACATTTCTTTCAAAAAGTAGATTTCTCATGAAGAAAGAAGGCAGAAAGTGAAGTCTGTCCCTTTCAGGTGCCAAAAATGACATGATGTTTGTGGAGAAGTGAGAAGCTGATATAATTGTTTGAGACTTTATATGATATTACAAATTTCCATCTTCTAAACTGATCAACAAGTTCCTTACTATTTAGAAGGAAGATTGCAAAGGAGAAGGCAAAAAGATGGAGTGATTTTTAATTACTACAGTGAATTACCCAGTCTATTGAATAGTCAACATTTAAAATAATTCATAATGAACTGTTTCAAACAAGGAAATCAAATTCAACATGCTACTCTGTGACAAATTTTGAAATTAAAATAAAGACACACATTTAGATGAAGTGTTGTTTCCAAGTCAAAGAAGTTGATTCAGAGGCAACATTTTGGTCCTAAAATTTGGGCATTTTCTGGTTTGACTTAAAAACAAACAAGTCCGCTCGTAAATGTTATTATCTAAAGGATCCTATATCCATAATACAGAATAAAATGCTAATTAATATTCAACAGGGTAACATGATGCCGTTGAGCATAGGTTGGCAGACCTTAGTCCACAGGACAAATCTGGCCTGCAATCGATTTTTGCAAATAAAGTTTTATTAAAAAACAATGGCAGTCATTTGCTCAGACATTGTTTGTGTGGGGGGCTTTTGTACTGCAGTGGAAGAGCTGAGTAGCTGTGACAGAGACTAAATGGCCTGCAAAACCTAAAATATTAATTTTCTAGCACATTCTACAGCAAAAGTTTGGTGATTTCTGTGCAGCATAATGATTATCTACTATTTTTTTCCCCTGTTGAGCATGAAGGAGGGCAGTAGCACCCTCCTGTCTGTGTGTAAATGCAAAGCATTAGAGGCAGCAAAGCATTAGATGCAGCATTATATGCGGGCAAAGCGCTAGGCTACTTAGAAGTGTGTTGTTGGCATTGCAGATAAAATTAGTCTTTTGTGGGAAGCTAAGCTGGATGGATCACTTGAGGCCAGGAGTCTGAGACCAGCCTGGGCAACACAGTGAGAGCCCATATTTATGAAAAAATAAATAAACTAGCCGGCCAAGATGGTACACAACGCATGCAGTCTCAGCTACGTAGGAAGCTGTGGTGGCAGGATTATTTCAGCTCAGGAATTCGAGAGGTTGCAGGGAGCTGTGCTTACACCACTGTGTTAGAGCCTGGGTGACAGAGCAAAACTTGGTCTCTTAAAGAAAATGAGTCTTTTGTCACATATTTCATTTCTTTCTGCAGTCAGGAATTCCCATAATCACGCTGTTGCACAAGGGGAATTCATAATTGGCAATATAGTTAGTTGCCTATAGAGTAGCTCGGCCCTCTTATGAAAAATAGATGACTCATATTGCATATTTATATAAACACGGGATCATTATGCATTTAGCTAGCGGTATGCCGGGAGAGTGTGCGATATCAAACTGAGCATCACAGGAAGCTTTAGGTCAGTCCAGATAATCAAACTCTGATTCAAAACAGAGGTCACATATTTCTGAAGTCAAGATCTGCTATTTTTCAGACACAGCTTGACACTCCAAGGCCAGCAAAATTGGGTAATTGTTGTCACTGCTTTAGACTTTCAGAGCTTCCCAGAGAGACTTAATCTTTCTCCACTGTTTTATTGTGGTGAATATTATTGAAACTGCCGAGCCTGATTATACACATACAATTAAGCAATTACTGAATCCACCTGCTCCTCTCCAAGCCTGAGAAAGGTTGTTGAAACAACAGAGCATGGAGCTGTCATTACAGCTACCCCAACAGTAAACCCAGAGATAGATCACGGCTTATTTCAGGTGCCAGGAGCGGTAATCGCGCGGCTGTTGCTGAGCTTGCTTTCGTTTTGTTTTGAATAGCGTATAAACCCTGTCACGTACATTGCCACATGTAACCCTCAGTGTAACTCTGCAGGGCAAGAAAGGCAGGGATGAAGAACCTCATGTATGGGTTCATTTCGTGGGACTCATTTACTCACCCACGCTTCGGAGTAAAACTATAGTCAAAAATCCTATGGAGAACATTAAAAACTCAGAGAGAGAATCCAAAAGATCTTCTGTTTCATTTGCAGAATTACATAGTTAAATAACAGCTCTACATGACATGGCTAGGAAGTGGGGCACCTGGCATTAGAACCTCAGGGCTTATGCACTTCGCTTCTATACTGTTGAAAAATAACCAATATTTATTGAACAAGGGCAGCTTCCTCATACTATTGGACGCACAAATTTCATTTCTGCAGTTTCTGCTCTGTGCCAGGCACACTAGGGAAATCCCTGAAGACAGAAGGAGAAACAAGGCATTGAACGGACACATATTTATTTAGATGCTTCTAAATGCTATGCAGCTGTTTCTTGCACAATTCTGATGGTTCTTGGAAGAAAATGCTCAGAATGCGTCTGAACGTACAGCAGGAGGTCCAGGCCTACTTCAGAAGGAACAGTTTCTCAGGGGTGTATAAGAAGAGTTTTTGTAGAGGATCGGGGAAGAGAGCTACACCAGGTCGAGGACCAGGACGTGCAGAGACATTCCACACTAATTATCCTGGGAAACAATCACGCCTTCTCCTTGAATTTCAGACTCCATCAAACACTCCCTTCTTCTTGATAAGCCTTCTTCCCCTGTTCTCTCCCTCCTAGCTTCTTTTCTCTCTTTCTCTTCTTACTTCAATTTCTTTTCCAGGTTCCCTTTCCTCTTCTCTCTTCTTAAACATTGCTAATCCTTGGTACTCTGTCCTTGGACCCATCCATTACTCTCTTTACCTCTTACACGGCATCATCCACTCCATACATTTAATTGCTGAGCATATACTCATAAGACCAACTCTCCATATTCAGTAAACAAGTCTGTTTGGAGAACCCGATCTTTGTTTTTGACTTACATCTAGTGGACCAGCACATTGTACCCCATGATTAATAAAAATAAAAAAATAAAAAAAAGGTCTCATAGGAAGCTTCACCTCCACTTGGCCGAACAGAAATCGTTATTGTCCCCTCCGGAATGATTCCTGCTCATTCCTATGGATATCCAAGGACTAAACCAGAAATCTGGCTCCTTGCAAATTGTTTCCTTTTAACACAGAGTCCCCCCACTTCACCCACCCCTTCATCTGGTTCTGTTAAGTCTGTTTCCCAAAGTTTCTCATAACTGTTACCCTATTGTCTTTTTTTTTTTTTTTTTTGAGACAGAGCCTCAAGCTGTCACCCTGGGTAGAGTGTGGTGGCATCACAGCTCATAGCAACCTCCAATTCCTGGGCTCAAGTGAGTCTCCTGCCTCCGCCTCCCAAGTAGCTGGGACTACAGGTGCCCGCCACCATGCCCGGCCATTTTTTGGTTTGGTTGCAGCCGTCATTGTTGTTTGGCGGGCCCGGGCTGGATTCGAACCCACCAGCTCAGGTATACGTGGCTGGCGCCTTAGCCCGTTGAGCCACAGGCGCTGAGCCTGTTGCCATTATCTTATCCTACGACTGCCCGTGGCTGCTTTGTGAGTAGCTGCATAATCCTTTGCTAATCCCTCCTCACACCAGCCAGAACAATCTACCAAAAAGGCAAGTCTGACTATGCCATGCCTTGCTTACACTTAAGTGGCCATTAGGTCTGTACAAAACACACACCTCTGTTTTGATTTCTACTTTAAACCACTTCGGTCTCATCGTTTGGCCCTTCTCACCCCCCTCCTGTACATTCCACGCATTTTCAGTTTTTGTTGAGGGCCTGCTGACTTCTGCCTCTGTGTCTGTTTCTCTGCTACTTCCTCCCACTCCGTTTTGCTTACCTGTCTCTTACGTATCCTCCCTGCCCTGGATTTGACTTCAGGACAGTTTCCTTTACTCTGTACCATTAATAGGGTAGGTTCTCTGTTTACAGCTCCATAACTCTGTGTTCCCCTCCATATCACATGGATCATATTGTAGGCGGTCGCTAATTGAATCATTTGTGAATATAGGACACATGAGTCTTTAGCTTATCTTTACAACTACAACAGCATAGTTCCTGGAATATAGTAAACACATAATAAATAATGGTGCATGAAAGAATGGCCTGTCCTGGAGAGTTACATACGTGTAATATAACAAAATAACGTGGGCTCTTTGATGAGAAGTAAGTTTACTTCTTAAGTCCATCACGTATTTTCTGTATTGGTTTTGCTTAACTTTTCTGAACTTCAATTTTCTTATCTACGAAAACTGTTCAGAAATGAGTATAATTGTGATGGATGAATTACTTAGTTCAATGTAAGCATTTCACATTGTATATTGAAGCAGTACCCCGAACCCCATAAATGCATCAATGCACAAAGTTATGATTTAGTAAAAAAGAGTTAAAAAAATAAAAGTTTATAAAGTAAAAAAAGAATAAATAAAATAAAACAAAATTGTAGCATCAGAAGATAGAAAAAAAAAGCAAAATTGTAACATCAGGATTAAGATGTAGGTTAATATTGAGGTTAGAGCAAGGAGTTGGGGATTAGGGTGGGTTTTAGCATTTTGTTTGGCCTAGACTTTGAGGTGCGGTGTGGCCAGGGTTCAGGCTCTACTTCTTAGTGTTCAATGTCAGGATGTTTATTGTTCTGGGTAAGAGTGTGTTCACGTTGATGTGTAACTTGCAGGGTTTGAGATTGGGAGTCATGTTGAGTTCTTGGTTTGTGTAGTGGTGTGGATTCTACTAAGTGGCCAGGGAAACACACCCTCTTTTAATCCAGTAACAACAGTCAACTGAGCATTGTTTTAGATATTGGTAGGATAAAATGTAATACCCTAGAAATTGTACGTATTTTAATATTATAAAGGTGTGCAAGTCACAGAAAAACATTTGTGGACACATGAGGATTTGGAAATTATATCACCCATGAACTCTTTCTGAAAAGCATAGTATGGCTGCAGGGATTCGGCCAAATGAAAAATAAATTAAAATGAAGAGAACTTCTGGGCGGCGCCTGTGGCTCATCGAGTAGGGCGCCGGCCCCATATACCGAAGGCGGTGGGTTCAAACCCGGTAATGCAGGACATTTGGCGCCCCTGCCAGCTCAGCGGAGCAGGCAGACCTGCCGCCTCCACCTTGGCGGTGTCGTGCAGGGGCAGCGCGGCTGAGGAACCAGCGGGCTGTATGATAGGCAAGGAGGGGGACCTCCAACCCCCCACTGGAGGCTCCAATAGCCAAAAAGGCCAGACAACTGCGGACGAGACACCTGTGCCTTGGTGTCTCCTTCACTTTACACTTAGGACTAAATGTAGAACCCTCATTTCCTATGCCTAGGTCAATTTCATGTGAATTTCCTAGGCCTCAATTCCATGAATGGACTCTGTCCATTCATTAATACATTCATTCACCTTGCCCGGTCGGAAGGAACTGTGTTCATCCATTGATACATTCATTCACCTTGCCCAGGCGGAAGGGACTGTGTTCATTCATTTCCTGGCCAAGGAATCCATGCACCTATATATACCCGGAGACTAAGAGCCTAAAAGCGGAGACCGGGAAAGACCAGGAGAGAAACGGGGTGAGCTTTTCTCTCCCCACTTGAGTTCTCTCTCTCTCTCTCTACCAGGAGCTTTAGTGTTTCTTGTATTCTTCTCTGTAAATAAATTCTGTTTTACCACTGATCTGTGGTCCGCGGATTTATTCTTCAAATCACCGAGACCAAGAACCTGAAATTCCGTTATCACAGGCCTCGGCCAAACTGCAAAACAGAAAAATATCTGGGCGTTGTGGCAGGCGCCTGTAGTCCCAGCTACTCAGGAGGCTGAGGCAAGAGAATCGCCTAAGCCCAGGAGTTGGAGGTTGCTGTGAGTTGTGTGACGCCACGGCACTCTACCAAGGGTGATAAAGTGAGACTTTGTCTCTACAAAAAAAAAAAAAAAAAGGAAGAAAAGAACTGCTGTAGTAAAGAGGCATTTTAGGTGAGGAGTAATGTAAACAATGCAACCAGTTATAAATAGTTAAATCTAAATACTTTTGATAATATGAAAGAGACTTGATGTGAAAAATTAGTGAGGAACAGTTCAGGCCATATGGGAGGAAAAAAGGGGAAAAGTTACAGTGTTCAGAATTTTGATGTTGAGAGGTAAACAAGAAGGAGTTGTTTAAAAAACAATTGTGAAAGTGATAGCTACATAAGGTAAGGATATTATAACTTTAGGAAAGGTGTGCAATTGCAAGTAATTAAGCCATTGCTCAGCGAGTAAGGCGCCGGCCCCATATACGGAAGGTGGCAGGTTCAAACCCAGACTCGGCTGAACTGTAAAACAAAAAATAGCCGGTTGTTGTGGCTGGGGTCTGTAGTCCCAGCTACTCAGGAGGCTGAGGCAAGAGAATCGCTTAAGCCCAGGAGTTGGAGGTTGCTGTGAGCTGTGTGACGCCACAGCACTCTACCGAGGGCAATAAAGTGAGACTCTGTCTCAAAAAAAAAAAAATTTAAGCTGGGCACAGTGGCTCATGCCTAGCACTCTGGGAGGCTGAGGCAGTGGATTGCCTGAGCTCACAAGTTTGAGACCAGCCTGAGGCAGAGTGAGACCCCATCTCTAAAAAATAGCCAGGCATTGTGGCGGGCACCTGTAGTCTCAGCTAGTTGGGAGGGTGAGACGAGAGAATAGCTTGAACCCAAGAGTTTGAGGTTGCTGTGAGCTGTGATGCCATTGCACTCTACCAGGGACAAGAAAGTGAGACTCTATCTCAAAAATAATAAATAAATAAATAAATAAATAAATGTAAGCCCTTTCCTGGACTTCCCCTTCATTCCTTTCCTGACATGCATTCATTCTTTCCTGCCCTGTCTTCTTCATTTATCTCCTTGTTTTGTTGAAGTACATGGTAAGTGCTAGGAAAAGTGTGCTCTTTCTACCATCACACTGTGCTAATAATGAGCTGGTTCTAAATTCTAGAACTTTGAAGCCTTGCTTTTTGTCTTCTAGCCCCAAAAGTTGCTGGTGACATTCTGATGCTTTCTCTATGCATGTGACAACTTTTACTACTGTTTTCATTAATTTTTTGTGTCCGAAGCTTTTAAGATTGCCTCTTCATCCTTGCATTCTGAAACTTGACCATGAAGTGTCTAGTTTGGGGTATCTTTTTCATTTAGTCTTTTCCATTTTAAGGTTGTGTCCTCAGTCACTTATGTGACTTAACCACCCAGCCCATCACTTCAAATGTGAATGGGTTGCCAAGGACTGCCAGACGTTTCTGCAAAATCAATAGCAAAACTGAGAAGGATCAAGATGAACAAACAGAAAAAAATATATATACAGCATTCAGGGAACTGAAAGTTCTAACGTGCTGACTGGACTCTCTAAATCCATGACTCAGAGCGCTGCTCAGTAATCGTCCTCCTTCCCTCATTTCATTCACCACCCCTACAAAACAATGATTTTATATCTTATTGTCTTTTTAAGCCTCCAACATAGTCTCCCGCATCCTTATCCTCAGCTGATTACCTTGCTTCCTGCTTCAGCAGAATTAAAAGATTCAAAAGAGAATTTTCATGTGCCCCCACCAGCAGATCCACCCAGTCACCCACCCTTCTTATGGTGATGGAGTAATTGTCCCTACTCTTAGCAAAGACTAGCTTCTTTTTCCAATGCCCCAGCCAGTGTTTTTCAACCTTTTTAAACTCGTAGCACACCTGAACCCATACTTAAACTTCTGTAGCACATTTAAATTATGTTGATTAAAAAAAGAATATACTAACTGTGCTTTGGACTTCTTTCAAAAATAATTAATTAGTGATCTTTAAAAAATATTTTTTTCTTTCTTTCTTTTTTTTTTTTTTGAGACAGAGCCTCAAGCCGTCACCCTGGATAGAGTGCTGTAGCATCACAGCTCACAGCAACCTCCAATTCCTGGGCCCAAGCGAGTCTCCTGCCTCTGCCTCCCAAGTAGCTGGGACTACAGGTGCTCACCACAACGCCTGGCCATTTTTTGGTTGCAGCCGTCATTGTTTGGCGGGCCCGGGCTGGATTCGAACCCCCCAGCTCAGGTGTACGTGGCTGGTGCCTTAGCCGATCTTTAAAAATTTTTGAGGCACACTGGTTGAAAATCTCTGCCTAGAAAAAAAAAATAGAAAATCACTGCCTAGAGCCTATGTCCTCTCTCCATCTTATGAACATGGCTTCACCACTCCCTGCCTTCTCTCCTGAGCCACCATTTCCCTCCTCTGTGCTGCATTGCTCCCATCTGCAAAGGAACATTCTGTTATTTTCCATATCATAAAAAAACAACAAACCCTCCTCTGTGTTCCCCCTCCACTGACCTCCTTTCTCTCCTATTCCTTTTGCAAGTAAACTTCTAGAAATATTTGTTTATACTCATTGCCTCCAATTCCTCATCTCCCTTCCCTCTTAATCAAGATTTTGTCCCCACCATTCTACCAAAATAAATCTTATCAATAACCACAATGTCCTCTTTATAACGAAATCCAGCAGTCAATCCTCATGCCTCAGATTCCACTGGGTAAGGGGAGTCACTTCACCTTCCTTGAAGCAACTATCTTGACTTGGCTTCCTGGTTCACCTCCAACCTCACCAGCAGCTCTTTCTCATTCTCTGTTGTCGATTCTGACTCAAATGTCCATTGGAATTATCAGGACTCTTCTCAAACCTTTTTTCTTCTTTATCTGCAGTTCATGAATTTCTTTTTAAAGTTTATATACAATATCTACAGCAGGGGTCCTCAAACTACGGCCCACAGGCCACGTACAGCCTGCTGAGGACATTTATCTGGCCCGCTGGGTGTTTTTGCCTCTGCTGTCTGTCCTGCTTAGCAGCAGACTTGTCCCAGGACACCGTGCACATGTGTGGAATGTGCACCACACTCTCTGACTCCCCTCCTTCTCTCTGTCTCTCAACTACTCCTTTCAGTCTTGGGTGAGACTGAGACTCATGATCAGACGAGTCATGAGCTTGCCTGTGCATAGCCTGCTGCTGCCTGAGGACCTAGGTAAGAACAAGTTAGGATGTATTTTTTTTTGAAGTTAGGAGGCCTTTTTTTTTTTTTTTTAATTTTGTAGTTAGTAGGGCCTTTTTTTGCAGTTAAGGGTGGCCTTTTTTTCCTGAAGTTAGGAGGTCTTTTTTTTTTTTTTGCAGATAGGGGGCGCCTTTTTTTCATTTTAAATATTGTATTTGTATTTGTTCCTGTTTTGGTTTTTTACTTCAAAATAAGATATGTGCAGTGTTCATAGGAATTTGTTCATATTTTATTTTAAACTATAGTCCGGCCCTCAAACAGTCTGAGGGACAGTGAACTCGTCCCCTGGTTAAAAAGTTTGAGGACCCCTGATATAGTACATCCATTATACAGGGTGTCCATAAAGTTCATGTGCAATTTAAAGTAGTTGGCTATTTTAAATCGAATCTACATCTCATAGTCATCTTCTTTTACATACATAGCTAGTCCAAGCTATAATCATTTCACACCTGGACCTTCTGAAATAGTCTCCTACTTAGAGTAATCAGCTTACTCCAGTTTGCCTGGTACTTACTTGTTTGTACTGAAAGTCCAGTTTCAAGAAACCCCTCAGCCTTGGACAAACTCAGATACTTGGTCATCCTACTTCTCTTTTTTTCTTCCATTGTCTTTCTACAGTCCATTCTCTCTCTCTCTCTTTTTTTTTTCCTGAGACAGAGCCTCAAGCCATCACCCTGGGTAGAGTGCTATGGCATCATAGCTCACAGCAACCTCCAACTCCTGGGCTAAAGCAATTCTCCTGTCTCCACCTCCCAAGTAGCTGGGACCACAGGCACCCACCACAATGCCTGGCTAATTTTTGGTAGCAGCTATCATTGTTGTTTGGCAGGTCCCAGCTGGATTTGAAGCCGCCAGCCCAGGTGTATGTGGTTGGTGTCTTAGCCATTTGAGCCATAGGCACCAAGCCACTATAGTCTATTTTCAATGCAGCTCAGGGAATTATTTAAAATAGCAGATTTGACCATTTCACTTTTCTGTTAAAACTTTTCTGTGGCTGCCTACCCTACTCAGAAGGAAAGCTGGTGCTCAGTGACCCACATGAATACACATGGACTTGTAGACAAAAATGGAGAGTCTGATTGTGAGCAGGCTGACAGTGCAGTACCTGTGGAATGTTTAATTGCCAATGTCCAGAACTGAAGGGAGAATCAAGAACCTAGACTGTTTGCAAAACAAAAACAGATGGCTATGGAAAAGGCTGTGAGAAAGAATTTTAGGAATTAAAAATATTTGTTAAATTGAAAAAAAAAAAAACACCAGTAGTAGGACTGAAAGGTAAAATTATTGACTCTCTGGGAATACTAATAATAAATACATAAATAGTAGTATATATGTAATATACTTATATATTATTCAAAATAAAAAATATGTAATTTGCAACAAGACACACCAAATTCCCAAAATCTTTTCTGTGAATCTTCCCAAACCAAAGACGCTCTTCTGTATAACCTGTATACAACTCTCTAAACTAGAATATCAGAAATCAGCACTGATAAAACATTAATACCTGATCCAAAGACTATCTTCAGATTTTACCAACTGTCTCAATAACTTCTCTTTCCTGTCTGGTGCAGGAGCCCATTTTACACTTGTAGTCAAGTTCCTTCAGTCTCCTTCAGTCTCCTTATCTTTCATGACCCTAAGAGTCCAAGCCTTTTGGTCTGTAGGAGAAAGCCCAGTCTAGTTCCACTGATGTTTTCGCAGAGCAGGACTCAGACACATGTTCCTGGGAGGAAAATACAGAAGTAACACTGTTCTCTTCTCACCATGTTACACAAGGAGACACATGGTGTAGATTTGTCTCCTCACCGGAGAAGACCAAAAGGTCTTCCTCCTACAGACCAAAAGGCTTGGACTCTTAGGGTCATGAAGTCTTTATCACTAGCTCAATTTGGTGTTTGCCAGGTTTCTTCACATTAACTCATCATTTTCTTATTTGTAATTTGTAATTTATAATTTGTAAGCATTTTGTGGGAAGATAAAGCTCAAACTATGCCAATATTCTGCATCTTATTAAAACCTCCACTCAATCTTAGTATCCACTGAGGATTCTTGCCTGAATTAACCATCATTATGTTTGCTGCCAAATGGTAATTTGCTATTGCCATCATTCCTGCTTCATTCATTAGTTGGAATTCTACTAATAGGAAGACATTTCCAAGTTCCTCCATTTATTTATATCCATGTAGGCTCATGGACTTCTTTTTTCTTTTCTTTTCTTTATTTTTGAGACAGAGTCTCACCTTGTTGCCCTTGGTAGAGTGCTGTGGTATCATAGCTCACAGCAACCTCAAATTCTTGGGCTCAAGCAATCCTCTTTCCTCAGCCTCCCAAGTAGCTGGGACTACAGGTGACAGCCACAACACCTGGCTATTTTTAGAGAGGGGGTCTCACTCTTGCTCAAGCTGGTCTTGAACTTGTGAGCTCAAGCAATTCACCTGCCTTGGCCTCCCAGAGTGCTAGGATTATAGGCATGAGCCACCAGCCCATGGATTTCTATTTTATTCAATGGATTTAATGCATTATTATCATTATTTTCATATCAAATTATTCTTGGTTTGGTTAGGAGCACCATCAAAATTGATTCCCATGTCCTTTAGACGTGTCCCTATCATTCACTGAGCAATTCTTCACTTTCTGGCATTAGAAAATGTTTCAAGCTGTCTTATCATTTCCTTGCCTGAGCCTTGGAATTAACTATTTCTCTAGGGCATCCTGGAGGAGAGAATAATATTTGGAAACTAAAATCTGGGTACTGAGTTGTAATCAATTCTGGGCTTTATCAGTGTACAGAGGTGGAACATATATGCAGGAAAACACACACGTGTGTACTCTATTTGCAACAATAACTATTCCATATCTATCTATGTATATATATTATATATACTAAAATAGATGTTATATTTTAAATCCCCATATATATTAAATACCCATGATTTTCTACTAGTACTTCCAATTCCAATCTGGTACCTCAGTATAAGTTTCAGCTTTTTTCCTTTCCTTACATACCAATCCCTTTTCTGTCATCAAGAAAACTGCCTCTCCTTATCTCCAGCATGGTTGTTTATGTAGTCAGTCTTTCTGTCTGAATGTAATTTCTCTACCATGCTGTACCATCTTGGCTTTCAAACCTCTCTGCTGCTACCTTTGTAGTCTTCACCACTTCCAAGAGAAGGAGAGGGAAGGAATGTGGAAAAAAGAAGAAAGAAAAAAAGAAGCAGACTAACTTATTCAAGAAGGAAGAAAGGAATATATATTGTTTCCGTTCTCTTTTCTAAACATTATTGTTTAATCCTTCTGGAACTGTTTGTTTACATCATGAGACAGGACTCTCTCTCAATTTTTCCTCAAGAATAGTAAGCAATGTATGTGTTGAATAGGTTGTCCTTTTTTTTCACTTTATTTATAGCTTTTTGGGGGCTGTGGTCTATATAAGGATGGAGCTCAAGAATGCATGACAGTCCCTACCTCATATTGGCAGCAGGACAGAAAAAGCAGGAACTGAGACACCTCCATCTCTGCCACCTCAAGAGACAAGGAGTTTCTCATCTTTCTTTGACCACAGGACTTACTCAGCGCTGCTTCTCTCTGCCTCCTCTTTCCTTTAACCAGCTTCCTCTGCTTGCACATGAGTGTCCGTGGCCATCAGCCTCCAGCCTGTCTGACTCGATCACTGGAGTGCCCACCATCATCAGTTAGGGAGTCTGCAATACCCAAGCTATGAGAGGGATCATCTGCTTGTCTCAGTCCAGACTATAGATGGGTTCACCTTGGGTCTGGGGTCTATCTCTGGTTCAATCACTTTCAGCGAGGGAAGGGAGCAAAATTACAAAAGAAGCTAGGGCAGCCCATATAGGGCTGTAGATATGACAGAGAACAATTTCTCTAAGAAGGGGTAAGTCACATGGAGGACTCTGAACACATCTGCCACATTCTGTAGTCACACATTAAGTTCTCATAAAGTGATTTTTGTTTGTAGTTTTTAACCTTTTGGTAAGTGTTCTGTGAATCTGAAAATTAAGGATGACTTTGGCTTCACGGATCAGTTATTGGGAAACATTGATCAAAATCCAGCAGTTTCACTTCTTGGATGAATAAAGTGAAGTTTAGAAAGGACAAGGGACTTGTCTCCAGCTACATGGCCTGTCATAGCAGAGCTAGGATTAGAACCAGTGCTGGGGTGGCTCCTGTAGCTCAGTGGGTAGTGCACCTGCCACATACACCAAGGCTGGCAGGTTTGAAGCAGGCCCAGGCCAGCTAAACAACAATGACAACTGCAATAAAAAAATTGCCTAGGCATTGTGGCAGCCACCTGTAGTCCCAGCTACTTTGGAAGCTGAGGCAAGATAATTGCTTAAGCCCAAGAGTTAGAGATTGCTGTGAGCTGTGACACCACAGCACTCTATCAAGGGCAACATAGTGAAACTCTGTCTAAACAAACAAACAACAAAAAATAACCAGTGCTGGCTGTAGGGTGAGGCAAGTGAGATGCCTAAGATATGAAATTTAAAGAGATCCTCCTTCTGGGGGTCGTGAAGTTACCCTAGATGCCTTCCCCTGCCTCGCCCCAGGCCCAGGGAACTCCAGGGTCCTGCTTGACAGGAGGGAGAGATCATGACTGGCTTTGAGGGCTTGGGGAGTTTTCCTATATTGCCACCTTCAGGGGGAAGCAAATTCCTAAGGAAGAAATCTTGTTAAGCTAGTTAACAGCTAGCTACATCCTAGCTGGGATGCATCCTACATCCCAAGGTATAGAATCTAGAGGCTTGGGATGGTTGCTCATGGGGAACCTGAAATTATTCTGTATAAACAGAGCACTGAGGGCCCCTCAAGTCTGGGTGCAGAGTTCCTTGCTTGGGTTATCTTTAGTTGGTTGCTGAGGGTTGCAGCATTTCTGAGTCAGGTTGATGGACACTTCTCTTTTTCTCTGTCATAAAAATAGACCTTCCCTCCAACCAGAACTGTCTTGTAGGATCTGTTCTTGCAGAGACGAGACATATAGGTTTTGGGCTTCTTTAGCCTCTAGTCTGGTGTCTGCTTCCTTCATGAAGAACTGCTTACTAAGAATTTTACCATAGGAGGACTTTTAAACAGTTTGTGCTGGCTTTGTTGTTGGTTGAGGTTAAAAAAGAAAATCTCCAAAGTAGTCAATGAGACATAGAAGACATAAAATTGAGAAGAACAAAATAGAAACATCTAAACCACTTTATCACCCTTTTTCTGGTTCCACTGTGGCCCAAGTCACAATCCTTCCTTACCTCGACCATTGATCCACTCACACCCTGACTTGGTGTCTTCTCACAAGGCAGCCGGAAGCATTCCTTAAAATATAAATTAGGCAAGAAAACAACGGTGACTTAAAAGGCATTCAGATTGGAAAGGAAGAAGTAAAGTTTTTGTTTGTTTGTTTGTTTTTTTGTTTGAGACAGTCTCATTATGTCACCCTCAGTAGAGTGCTGTGGTGTCACAGCTCACAGTAACCTCCAACTCTTGGGCTTAGGCAATTCTCTTGCCTCGGCCTCCCCAGTAGCTGGGACTACAGGCACCCGCCACAATGCCTGGCTATTTTTTTTTTTTTTAAATTGCAATTTGGCTGGGGTCGGGTTCCAACCCATCACCCTCGGTATATGGGGCCAGAGCCCTACTCACTGAGCCACAAGCACCACCCTATCTTCTCACTTTCAAATGAAATGTTGGCCTAAAAACTGCTGTGAATTAATAACAAGAATAATATATAGCACCAGCAAGTTTCTTCCCAAGACCTAAAATATTACATGTGCATATTGTTCTTGTTTGTGACCCCAAAACTGGTAGCACTTTCATTTCATCCACTCTGTTCCTTTGTATTTGGAAAGCAGGTGCTATCCTGCTACAGGGGACTGTTTACCATACCAGTTGAAGGAACCCAACTTGGTGCTGCATTTTGGTCAAAGAAGCTGTCCATTGATTACTCCCAACAAAGCAGATTCCATCCACTGTACGGACTAAATGAAATCAGAAGCACATTGAGGCTGACGCCCTATGCTAAGCACAAAAGGTAGTGTCATTCTCTTGTGGACAAAGGCTTCAGGCTCACTTTCTTCATCCAAAATACCAGAACTTCGAAAGAAGGATTGTCTTGCACTTTCTACATTTGTAGAGAACCTTATCTTTCTATCCTTGTGAAATGGTTGTTGGGTCAAAAGCATAGAGTTCTTGAGGAAAATTCTGCAATTCTGGATACTTCTCTGTAACCATTTATAAAGGATATTGCTTATAAATTGTGCTAGAGGTATCCACTTCCAACCCATTGCCTGGTATAATTTTGAATGCTACTCATACCTCCCCATTCATCTTAGCATCTGTTTTGATAGTCTAGAGAGTTTCATAGGCTTCTTCAAGGGAAATAGGTCAATCTTCATCACAAAAGCAGTAACTATAATGACACTCTGACTGACTCCTACACCAATGAAAAAGAGACTAGTGCACTAACGCAGCACGGCCCTCAGCGCGGTCCTTACTGATGAAGGCCATGCACAGGTCCAGATAGCTGAGGGGGTCGGTCTCAGGTTTGTCCCACGCTGGCACAAAGAACCCCAGAGCCCCTTGACCTCAGCCCCCGCCTTGAAGCTAGACTTTTCCGCGTCCACCGGCAGCAGAGCTGAGATGACTGCCACCCTCGGGTGGTCCTACTCCGAGACCGCCGCGGCCCCACCCACAACACTTTCAGCATCTGCAGGTGTGGAGGGCCTTGCTGGCACGTGGGCTCACATAGACGCAGCCACGCTGGGGCCCTGAGCCTCCAACCAGCAGCTTATTTAAAGTATAGCATAGTGACCATGTGGCAGAGACAAAATGACCCTCAGTTGTTTCTGGACTGTGCCATTTCTACTTGTAAATGTTCTCAATTTACATTTGTCCAATACTCTCTTCTTGTAGAAAGAAAGAGAGAGAGAAAAGAAAATCATATATAAGCATAGACTTTTCCAGAGAGAGGAAAAGGTTCCCCTTCACCTGTGAAATGAGACGTCACACAAAGACAATACATAAGTATAAGTAGCTTCTCTTAGTTCCCCCTGTAACTATCTATAAAGCTTCTCATTGGTCCCTCCTAGGTCTTTAGGTATTCCTGTCTACTTCTCCTTGGTCACGGATTGCTTCAGTTGCTACATGTGCCCATTTTTGTTTATTTTTGGCTGTAATTGCTACCTGATATTTTGCTGACAATTGTATGACTAGGTATCTACTAGTCTTGTGAAGTTTGTGATATTTGCTATGTGCCCTGTTCTGTGACTGCAACTATTACTTCACTTTGTGTTACAAACTAAAAACTACATTTTGTGGAGAACAGGGAATACTTGATCAATTGCATCACAAGGTTCCTTAAACTTGTTTACAGAAGGGCCCTTTTCTAACTTTCTTATCTAGGAGGCCAGACTTTTCTCATACTTCCCTATAGCCCCTTTCTATCTATAATCAGTAGTCTTTTCAAGAAATAGCATTGGGATAACTGGATAGCCACCCAGGAAAGGAAAAGTTGGACTCTTATCTCAAACTATCTAAAAAGATTAAATCAAAGGACCTAATGTAAAAACCAAAGCCATAAACACATAAAAGAAAATACAGCTATAAAATTTCATAACCTTGGGTTTGTAATGGGTTCTTAGATATGACATCAAAAACACAGGCAATAAAAGAAAAATATAGATATAACTTGGAAACTTGGACTTCATCAAAATTAAAAACTTTTGTGCTTCCAAGAACACTATCAAGAAAACCAAAAGGCAATGGAGAAAGGAAGAAAATATTTGCAAGTCTAGAATATGTAAGGATCACTTAAAACTCAATAATAAAAAAAGCAAACAGGGCAGCGCCTGTGGCTCAGTGAGTAGGGTGCCAGCCCCATATGCTGGAGATGGCTGGTTCAAACTCAGCCCCGGCCAAAAACTGCAAAAAAAGAAAAAAAGCAAACAACCCAATTAAAAAGGGTTTAAAACTCAGCGCCTGTAGCACAGTGGTTACAGCGCCAGCCACATATACCGGGGATGGTGGTTTCAAACCCAGCCCCAGCCAGCTAAACAACAATGACATCTGCCACAAAAAATAGCTGGGTGTTGTGGAGGGTGCCTATAATCCCAGCTACTTGGGAGGCTGAGGCAAGAGAATGGCTTAAGCCCAAGAGCTGGAGGTTGCTGTGAGCTATGATGCCACAGGACTCTACCAAGGGCAACATTGTGAGACTCTGCCTAAAAAAAAAAAAAAAAGGGTTTGGGCAAAGGATCTGAGTAGATGTTTTCTCCAAAGAAGATGTACAAATGGGCGCTAAGCATATGAAAAGATGCTCAACTTCAGTAATCATCAGGAAAATGCAAATCAAAACCACAGTGAAATACCACTTCACACCCACCATGATGGTGAGAAGTTAAGAAATTAGGTAATAGTGTTGACAAGGATGTGAAGAAAGAACCCTCATATACCACTGGTAGGAGTGTAAAATGGCATAGTCACATTGGAGAAATAGTCTGACAGTTTCTCAAGGTTTCTTAAAAATTAAACATAATTTTCCTTTGATCCAGCTGTCCCTCTACTAAGTACATACCCAAGAGAAATGAAAACACATGTCCACTCAAAGATTTGCATGTGAATGTTCAGAGTAGCATAACTCATAACAGCCTCAAAGGTCTAATTAGCTGATGACTGGATAAACAGAATGAGTCTATTCATACAGTGGAATATATTTGGCCATAAAAATGAATGAAGACTGCTACATGCCACCACATAGATAAACTTTGAAAGCATTATGCTGATTGAAAGGAGACAAGTCACAAACAACCACATATTATATGACTCCATTTAAAGTGAATATCTGGAATAGACAAATAAATAGAAACAGACAGAAAATAGATTAGTAGTTACTTAGACTGGTGGGGGAAAGAGGTGATGAGAAGATTGGGAAGTCATAGCTAAGAGGTAGGAAAGGTGTTTCTTTCTGAATGACAGTGTTTAAAAATTGACTGTGGTGATGGTTGCACAATTCTTGGACCATATAATAAAGCATTGGATTGTATACTTTAAATGAGTAAATCGTATGGTATATGAATTATATCTCATTAAAGACTATATTTACATAGATTAAATCACGTCCTGTCTCTGCTGAGTACTCTTCAAGGGCTCCCATTTCACTCAGAAG
The DNA here is from genome assembly GCA_963574655.1 of Perodicticus potto. NCBI lineage: Eukaryota > Metazoa > Chordata > Mammalia > Primates > Lorisidae > Perodicticus > Perodicticus potto. The sequence continues at coordinate 20,169 of CAUYRH010043293.1, read as the reverse complement.
AGTAAATTTCAAACCTGCAAGGCCCACCAGGATCAGGAGTCCCTGTCACCACCTCTCTGCTCTCATCTCCTACTCCTTACTCTTTTTTGTTCCTTTAACTGGATTGCTTTTCACCCATATAACTGCAAGGCTTACCCCTTTCCCTCTATCATGTCCCTAGTCAAATGCCACTGTCTCAGCAAATTGACTCTGACCATTCTATTAAAAATTGCACTTTTTACCCCATCACCTAGCACTGTTTTTCTTTTCAATACCATTTATCATCATGTTAGCAGGTTGATAATCAAACTACTTAAGTCCCTACTATAGGGAGAGAACTAAGGGCATGAAATAAGTTATGGATACTAGAGATTCCTAATGAGCTCAGCATTAACACCATTGTTTTTGGATAGAAGGAGGTGGGGGTGGGGATGATCGTATTCCTGGGAGGGCCCAGGGTAGCTAGGGGGCACTCAGGCCTTAGGGCAGAGGTAGAGAAATACTTTAGTTGTTCTGGTGGAGTAGCTCATACTTGATGAATATCTTTCCTTTGTCCCCTCTATTCTGCTGTTGAGCCTATTCATTGAATTCTAAACTTTTGGTTATTGTGTTTTTTGGTTCAAACTTTTCCACTTAGTTCTTCCTTATATCTTTTATTTATTTTACCAGAATTTATATTTTCTTGCTGAGACCTATTTTTTAATTTGTTTTGAGCATGTTTGTAATTGCTTGTTGAGGCATCTTTATGATTTAACATCTTCATCAGATAATTCTAACATTTTTAACATTTCAGCATTCTCACCTATTGACAGTCCTTTTAAATTCAGTTTGATATTTTCCTGGTTCTTGGTATGATGAATGATTTTCTAGTGAAACCCATATACTTTAGGTACTGTATTATAAGACTCTGATCTTATTTCAGCTTTCTTTTTCAGCTGGCTTCCATTGACATCACTCCAGTAGGGAAAGGGGTAGTGCTGTTTCATTGCTGCAGGTGAAGGTAGACGCTCAGGCTCCCCTTTGTTGACATCCAAGGAGGGAAGAAGCTCCTTATTACTGTTGGGTAAGTGTTCGGAGTTCCATTTCCCAGTAGGTATCTACTGGTACCTCATTGCCTGAAAGAGTTAGGAGTGCTTCATTACTGATCCCCATGTAACCTTTGCTAACACCATGGGCGATGGGTGGCCTCTTATCATTGGGAAGTGGTAAAAGTCCTGACTCTGCAGTAGGACTCCTCTGACACCAGCCGGTTGGGAAGGGGAGAAGAACTTCATTACTGCTTGAATGTCTACTAACATCACAGGAGTGAGGGTAGGAGCTAGACGGAAGTGTTTATTATAGACTCAGGAAGGTCAAAGTCTAGGGTCCTCTGCATTTGCTGGCTGCTGCCCTACCTGGGTTGAGAGTCAACAGGGAAGGTGACACGGGGGGAAATAATGAGACTCTACAGGAGCTTAATACATAATGTCTGGAAGACTGGAGAAAGTTGTACACTGACTTGCACATGTGTCAGATTGACACAATGCAGACTCCCTGACTTCTCAGAAACCTTTCATTGATCTCTAATACAAAGCATATATGCAAAATGTAAAGGTGCCAACATTCTAATAGGATTAGAAGAATCTCAAGCCTCCAGGAAGATTGGGTAAAGAGAAAATGCTGGGTAATCGGGAATGTAGGATGGGAGGGGAAAACAAGTTTCATTCCTGAAGGGTAAGGAAGCCAGGTTCACTAATCTAACTGACCATCAGGAGTTCAAAAGATTTGGCTTTGCTAAAGGGCTCAGCCCTGTCTGCTGACTCTCCCTGTGCAGGGATAGTTGTAAAGACTTTGCCCTGTGGTGGTGGTGGTGGGGGCCTCCAGGGCAAAGTGGTCTTTGGTGGTCTTAATGAACCCCCAGGGATGAGGCAGGATTGAGGTGGGGTGCCCCGCTGAGAAATCAGCATATCTACCTCCCACAGCTGGCACTGATATGGGTAGGACCACAGTCTTCTGGGTGTATTTATCTAAAGTAGGGCAGGAATTATCTAAAAGTTTCCTAAAAAGCTTCTGCACAGCTAAAAGCACTACAACTAAAGCAAACAAACAACCTTCAGAATGAGAGTTTTTGCATATTAAGATTCTGACAAAGGTCTGATAACTAGGATCTATAGAGAACTCAAATTAATCAGTAAGAAAAGGATAAACAACCCCATTTCTATGTGGGCAAGAGACTTGAACAGAAACTTAAGTGAAAATGACAGACGAATGGCCAATAAATGTATGAAAAAATGATCATCATTTTTAATCATCAAATCAAAACCACTTCAGAGAAATGCAAATCAAAACCATTTTGCAATATCACCTAACTCCAGTAAGAATAGCCCACATCACAAAGTCCCAAAACTGCACATGCTGGGGTAGATGTGGAGAGAAAAAGAACGCTTCTACACTGCTGCTGGGATTGCAAATGAATACAGCCTTTATGGAAAGAAGTATGGAGAATCCTTAAGGAATTAAAAGTTGACCTGCCATTTGATCCTACAATTCCATTAGTAGGTATTTACCTAGAAGAACAAAAATCATTTTACCACAAAACATTTGCACCAGAATGTTTACTGCAGCCCAATTCATAATTGCCAAGTCAAGGAAGCAACCGAAATGCCCATCAATCCATGACTGGATTAACAAATTGTGGTATATGTATACCGTAGGATACTATTCAGTCATTAAAAAAGATGGAGACTTTACATCTTTTATGTTTACATGGATGAAGTTGGAAGATATCCTTCTTAGTAAAGTATCTCAAGAATGGAAAAAAGTATCTAATGTACTCAATACTATTATGAAACTGATATGTAAACACTTACACATTCATACAAATGATAAAACACAAACACAGTCTAGCAAGAGGGAGGGGAGCGGAAGAAGAGTGAGGAGGAGAGGGGGAAGGGTGATTGGTGGGATCTTGCCTAATGTGCATGATGCAAGGTTATACTTCAAAATAATTAAGAGTAAATTATAAATGTCTTACCACAAAAAATAAGTGAGGTGATGATTATGTTAATAAATTTGACTTATGCATTTCACATTGTACATCAAATCATCACATTGTACCCCATAAATATATACAGTTATACTTTAACTTTATACTTTAATAAATTAATTTTTTTTGTTTGAGACAGAGTCTCACTTATTAACCCTCAGTAGAGTGCTGTAGCATCATAGCTCCCAGCAACCTCCAACTCCTTGGGCTTAGGCAATTCTCTTGCCTCAGCCTCCAGAGTAGCTGGGACTACAGGCACCTGCCACACGCCTGGCTATTTTTTTTGTTGTGCAGTTTGGCTGGGGCTGGGTTTGAACCCACCACTCCTGGTTTATGGGGCCCGTGCCTTGCCCACTGAGCCACAGGTGCTGCCCAATAAAAAATTAAATTAAAAAACGTTTCTTTCTTTCTTTCTTTCTTTTTTTTTTTGAAGAGCTAGAGTCTCACTTTATCACCCTTGGCAGAGTACTGTGGCGTTATAGCTCACAGCAACCTCTAGCTGTTAGGTGATTCTCTTGCCTCAGCCTCCTGAGTAGCTGGGACTACAGGTGCCTGCCACAATGCCTGGCCATTTTTTGTTGCAGTTTGGCCAGGGCTGGGTTTAAACCCACCACCCTTAGTGTATGGGGCCAGTGCCCTACCTACTAAGCCACAGGAACCACCTCAAAGTTTCCTTTTTTTTTAGTTTTTTTTTTTTTTTTTATTAAATCATAACTGTATACATTAATGCATTTATGGGGTACAATGTGCTGAATTTATATACATTTTGGAATGCTTACATCAAATTGGTTAACATAGCCTTCACCTTACTTACTTAATTATGTTAAGACATTTATACTCTACACTTAATAGATTTGACATGTACCCTTGCAATATGCACCATAGATGTGGTCCCACCATTTACCCTCCTTTCATCCACCCCCTCACCTCCCCTCCCATCCCCCTCCACATCCAACCTTGATCCTAGGCTATAGTTGTGTTTTATCTTATGTATGAAAGTGTGGGTGATTATAAATTGGTTTCATAATAGTACTGAGTACATTGGATGCTTTTTCTTCCATTCTTGAGATACTTTACTAAGAAGAATATGTTCCAGCTCTATCCATGTAAACATAAATGGATACTTGCTGTCTTGCTTGCTTTACTTACTGTATTCTTAGCTGTGCAGAAACTTTTTAGTTTGATCAGATCCCAGTAATGTATTTTTGGTGTTGCTTCAATTGCACAGGGGTTCCTCCTCATAAAGTATTCTCCCAGGCCAATTTCTTTAAGTGTTTCTCCTGTATTCTCTCTAAGTATCTTTATAATTCCATGTATTAAGTTTAAATCTTTTATCCAGTGAGAGTCGATTTTTGTTAATGGTGAAAGGTGTGGGTCCAGTTTCAGTCTTGTACAAGTCACCAGCCAATTCACCCAGTAGTATTTGTTAAATAGGGAATCTTTCCCCAAATTTATATTTTTGATAGGCTTATCAAAGATCAAATGATGATAAGTGTCTGGGTTCATCTCTTGGTTCTCTTCCATACATCTTTTCTCTACTTTTGTGTCAGTACCCTGCTGTTTTGATCACTATAGATTTATAGTATAGTCTGACGTCTGGTAGTGTGATTCCTCTTGATTTGTTTTTATTTCTGAGTAACGTCTTGGCTATTTGAGGTTTTTTTCTGATTCCACATAAAGTGAAGTACTATTTTTTCCAGATCTTTAAAGTATGACAGTGGTGCTTTACTAAGGATTGCATTAAATTTGTATATTGCTTTGGGTAGTATGGACATTTTAACAATGTTGATTCTTCCCAGCCATGAGCACGCTATTTTTCCATTGGTTTACATCATCAGCTATTTCTTTTCTCAGAGTATCATAGTTCTCTTTATAGAGATCTTTCACATCCTTTGTTAGGTAAATTCCCAAATATTTCATCTTCTTTGGCACAACTGTAAAAGGAATAGAGTCCTTAACTGTTTTTCAGCTTGATTATTGTTGGTATATATAAAAGATACTGATTTGTGAGTATTGATTTTGTATCCTGAGACATTGCTGTATTCCTTGATCACTTTTAAGAATTTTGTAGTTAAGAATTTTTGTAGTTTTCCAGGTATAAGATCATATCATCAGCAAAGAGTGAAAGTTTGATCTCCTCTGACCCTATCTGGATACCCTTGATCACCTTTACTTGCCTGATTGCGATGGCCAACATTTCCATTATAATGTTAAAAAGCAGTGGGGACAATGGGCAACCTTGCCTGGTTCCTGATCTGAGTGGAAATGTTTTATTCCATCTTGTGAGGCTGCCCCTTTCCTGGTCCTTTGACTATAGACTGTGAGACAGCAGCCTTTTACTGAATATTTTCGTGCTCATTTCCCCCCGCCCCCCAGCTTTTTTTGGCTTGAAGTCAGGACATATAAGGCTAAAAGAAAGCCCAGAGACCATGTCCTTTCTTGGGTCCTAAGATTTCTAGATGGTCTGCCTTATTCTCTCCATTTTCCAGAATTTCTTATGTTTGTTTTCTATAAAGCATCCGGGATTTTTAGTTGTACACATACTCAACAGGATGAATAGGAAAATGTACTTCTACTCCATCATCTTGGAAACAGAAGATTCCCAGGAATCTTTTTTTTTTTTGAGACAGAGCCTCAAGCTGTCACCCTGGGTAGAGTGCTGTGGCATCACAGCTCACAGCAACCTCCAACTCCTGGGCTCAAGCAAGTCTCTTGCCTCCGCCTCCCAAGTAGCTGGGACTACAGGCGCCCACCACAATGCTCGACCATTTTTTGGTTGCAGCTGTCATTGTTGTTTGGTGGGCCCAGGCTGGATTCGAACCCGCCAGCTCAGGTGTACGTGGCTGGCGCCTTAGCCCGCTGAGCCACAGGCGCCGAGCCGATTCCCAGGAATCTTAAAGAAATCTTTTTGAGATGTGAAATAATATTCCCATGTTTGCATGCTGATGGGAACAGTAGGAGGAATATTAATGATGTAAGGAAAGAGAATTGCTGGTAAGATGTCCTTGAAGAGGAGGCGACAGGGACCACATCACGTGCATAGGGGTAGCCACGAATGGGAGTTCATCTGGTAATGGGGGTGAAGGCAGAGAACATTGCCACAAATGCAGTTAAATAAGTTCACTGACAAAGAATAAAAAAGGAAAGGATAAAGAGGGTGGTGGAAGACATATATATAATATATATATTTTTTGTGTGTGTATGTGGTGGAAGATATTTTACACAGGTGGTTTCTCAGAGCAGAAGACTTTGTATTACAGAACTTCATGAAGCAAAAGAATGAACCAGGGTAGATATTTGGGGGCATTGCCAGTTGGAATTGAGTTTGTCATGTTTCAGAAACAGAAAGAAGACTCCTTTTCCATGCAGCTCTGCTAGACCACTGTGCCCCTTTGCAGGCCATTCAGCTTACCTCTGTTATTTACATTGGTGATTCTGTCTACACTGCCATAAGTTTCTTCCAGCTTTCTAATATCTCCCTCATTAGAAAGTAGCCCCCCTGGGGATTGGAATTAAATTTGCCTCATTTTTGTAACATTTTGCACCATTCCTGACACAGAGGAGGTGCTTTAAAACTGTCATTCAATAGATGACCCCTGGAAACATTCTCACCTCTAGAAGGCAGTGAGATACAGTGGACTATGGGCTGTGAGCTCACGCCAAGGAATGGCCAAGTGTGTGAACAGGCTGCTTTTCTGCCTCTGCCAAGAGCACATGCACAGCTTCCGGGGCTTCCATTTGTTTTTTTATTTCAGATTTCCAGAGATAGAATGGAAAGCACACAGAGTGGGAATTGCGCTCCTCGTTTAATTTCTCCTGATCCTCCCTCCTCAGACATTTATGCATTGCCATGTGGATGGTCCCTTCAAGGGTGTAGATGGCTCAAACTACCCCTCCTTTCTTCACTTGGCTACCTCCTTGCCATCTTCTACAGCTGAGTTCTGTTAAATCCTCTCCCTCAAGTACTCAGATTCCCTCTTTTCCTGGGCCGTGATTCTCTTCCCAGGAATTGTAAGCCTTTGGCCTCCTTTTTCAGCTTTGAAAATTGGCAAGCTTTCGACTAGGCTCATCAAAGCCCCTTCCTTATTCCTCTCTCTAGACCCTGTGGAGTGGGGAGGGGCTGCAGGAGTGTCCAACGTTTTTTTTATTTTCTGTTGCACGTTGGAAGAATAAGAGTTGCCTTGGGCCACACAGGAAATACTGAACGCTAACAAAAGCTAATTAGCAAAACAAACAAACAAAACACACACACACACACACACACAACCAAAAGTTCCTGCAGACTTTTTGTGTTATCCCACACAACAGATCAGCAAAAACAGTCCTCACAAAATCAGAGACTGCAGGTTAGACCCCTCTGCTTGAGAGTGTGCAGGAGGGAAGGAAGGTTTTCGTTTTCCACAATCTACCTTTTATCTTTAAAATTTGGGCTTTCTCACTGCTTGGGTTTGTGTTCTATCACTACTCCTCAACAAGATTTAAACATGGGCTTGGTGCCTGTGGCTCAAACGGCTAAGGCGCCAGCCACATACACCTGAGCTGGCGGGTTCGAATCCAGCCTGGGCCCACCAAACAATAATGACGGCTGCAACTAAAAAATAGCCGGGCGTTGTGGCGGGCGCCTATAGTCCCAGCTACTTGGGAGGCAGAGGCAGGAGAATTGCTTGAGCCCAGGAGTTGGAGTTTGCTGTGAGCTGTGATGCCATGGCACTCTACCCAGGGCGACAGCTTTAGGCTCTGTCTCAAAAAAAAAAAAAAAGATTCATACATGGTTGCTAAGGGCTCAGTGCCTGTAGCACAGTGGTTTCAGTGTTGGCCACGTACACCCAGGCTGGGGGATTCAAACCCAGCCCAGGCCAGCTAAACAACAATGACAACTGAAATAAAAAAATAGCTAGGTGTTGTGGCGGGCACCTGTAGTCCCAGCTACTCAGGAGGCTGAGGCAAGAGAATTGCCTAAGACCAGGAGTTGGAGGTTGCTGTGAGCTGTGAAGGCACAGCCTGAGTGGGACATGGTCAGACTCTGTCTCAAAAAAGAAAAGAAAAGAAAAGAAAGAAAGAAAGAAAGAAAGAAAGAAAGAAAGAAAGAAAGAAAGAAAGAAAGAAAGAAAGAAAGAAAGATTTTGTCTCCCTTGCTCACCTTCATTTACCTTACAAATCTTCTCTGTTAATTTCTCTTGGTATCGGTACATGAAGGAACCACTTCTCAGATCTGGAGTTCTCCCTAATTCCCCAGGTGAAAAGGCTAAGAATTCTTTTCCCTTTTCCTTTTCCTTGCAATTTCAACTTAAGCCTTTGCAGTTTAGGTCTTGGATCACGTCCTAAACACAGACATCCCTTCTCCTCTGTACCAAGGCCTTCCTCACACTGGGGCTAGAGGCTCTGCCCCTATTGGTGCTTACTCTGATGGAACACGGGCCACGCCAGGTCTGAAGGTCATTTTTTTTTCTTTGAGACAGAGTCTCACTGTGTTGCCCTTGGTAGACTGCTATGTTGTCACAGCTCACAGCAATCTCCAGCTCTTGGGCTTAGGCGATTCTCTTGCCTCAACCTCCGGAGTAGCTGGGACTACAAGCACGAGCCACAATGCTCAGCTATGTTTTTTTTTTTGCAGTTTGGCCGGGCTGGGTTTGAACTCACCCCCCTCGGTATGTGGTGCCCGCGCCCTACTCACAGGCGCCAAGGGTCATTTTTCATGTCCATCTCCCTCAGTAATGGTGAGCTCTCTAAGTCAGTCTTTCACTAGTTCTTCCTCCTGGCTTCAATCAAACTGTGTGGACCCAAATGAATTATGTAATATCAGTGCTTATTGCATCCCACAGACCTCAGGCAGGAGGCATCTCAGGTTGAGCAGGGGAACTCTGGCCTAGGATTTGGGGGAAAGGGCAGAGCACTCTCTGTAAGGAGGGTATCACTGAGGGGAGGAAAGTGGGATATCTGTGTTCTCAGAGTTTTCCCCTCTCTCTAGACAGGGGAGTGATGGAGGTATGCAGGGTGAGGACCACAGAACTCATGCTGGACAAAATGAGCAAAAATAAATGGAAATGACCTTTAGGGGTGCTGAGAGATGACTCAGTGACACTGGAGGACAATGCCCTCTGTCCTGAAGTGTCTGTGTTTGCATTTCTTTGAAAAGGAGCTGGGGAAGGGAGTGGTTCAGTTTCCTGGCAAGGGCTGCAGACCTATTGAGATCCCAGTAGCAAGTGGGTGTTTTCATCAGCTAAGAGGTGAGAAGAACACACCCTTGGTGGGGTAGGCTCCAGGGAGGTGCTGCTTACCCCTTCCCTCTAGAGTCAGTGTGGGATGCTGGGTGAGACATCCTTGCTCTGGATGCAAAGATTCTAGTTGCTGCTCAAGTAATGGTTACAGATTTGGCTTCTAGAGGCATCTTCTAGGGGCAAGTTCCACGATGTAGGAAAAAAGGCACCAATAGTGACTGATAAATTAGACATCTAAGGATGATCTTGATAGATGACTTCAGGGCCTTAAAATTTACCCCAGAGAAGAAATTAAGAACTGGCAAAAAGAGAGAGCTGAGGTCATAGTGGGCACCAAATAGTGATGGAATGAACGCATCTAATATTACGAATGTGGCAGTCAATGGAGAAAGCATGGAAGGTCTTGAGAATGAATGGTGCAAAATTGCCAAAATGTTCAACAATTCTGGGAAGAAAGATAAGGGACTGTATAGAAAAATTCATAACCATCTTCAGGCCTTAAAGAAGAGTATGAGGAGATCTTATGTAATTTTTCCCTGCCTCAAGAAGGGAACCAGCTAAGAAGTGCCTAAAAAAATTTTTTTTTAATTTTTATTTATTTAAAAAATAATTTATTTCTGTTACATAATTTGCATTTGTACATTGTAGGTTGATGTAAGTGTGCCCTTCACCCAGAATGTGTGTATTTCACCCATTAGTATGAATTTACTGATCCTCTCCTCCTCGCCTCCTCTGCTAGATTTCCTCTGAGTTTTACTTCCATGTGTGAATGAAAGTGTTTATCAATTAGTTCCAAATGAGTACACACATGTGATGCTTGTTTCTCCATTCTTGAGATGCTTCATTTGGAATGGTCTCTAGATCCATCCAAGTTGTTACAAAATGTGCTAGATCACCAATTTTTTTAATGGTTGAGTAGGACTCCATGGTATACATACACCACATTTTATTAATCCATTCATGTGTTAATAGGCACTTGGGTTGTTTCTTAGGTAATGTAGAAACAATTGTGAATTGTGCTGCTATAAACATTTGAGTGCCAGTTTTTAAAAAAATTTTTTTTTGTATTGTTTGGGATTCATTGAGGGTACAAAGAATTAGGTTGCACTGATAGTATTTGTTAGATAAAGTCCCTTTTATAATTGTGTCCTGCCCCCAAGAGATTTGCCGTACACCACGACCCCCCAGCTCCCTCCATCCTTCCATTTCGCCGATCCCTCATTCCCCTATCCCACCCTTGTATTAGCACATCTATTGCCTTCATATTATAATACAGTACAATGGATTTTTACTTCTCCATTCTGTGATGACTAAGAAGAATGTATTCCAACTCTATTCAGGTTAATACAAAATATGTAAAGTCTCCATCTTTTTTAATGGCTGAATAGTATTCCATGGTATATACAGCTTGTTAATCCATTCCTGGGTTGGTGGGCATTTAGGTTGTTTGCACATTTTGGCAATTGTAAATTGAGCTGCAATAAACAGTCTAGGGCAAATGTCCTTATGGTAAAAGGATTCATTTTTTCTGGGTAGACACCTAGTAATGGGATTGCAGGATCAAATAGAAGGTCTAATTTGAGTTCTTTGAGGATTCTCCATACTTGGTTCCAAAAAGGCTGTATTAGTTTGCAGTCCTATCAGCAGTGTAAAAGTGTTCCCTTCTCTCCACAACCATGCTAGCATCTATAGCTTTAAGACTTTGTGATGTGAGACATTCTCAATGGAGTCAGGTGATATCTCAGGGTAGTTTTGATTTGCATTTCTCTGATGATTAGGGATGATGAGCCTTTTTTCATGTTTGTTAGCCATTCATTTGTTTTCTTTAGAGAAGGTTCTATTCACATCTCTTGTCCAGTGATATATTTTTTCCCATTCAGAAGGTTATCTGTTTGTTTTGGTTGTTGTCTTCTTAGCTGTACAGAAGCTTTTCAGTTTAATTAAGTCCCATTTGTTTATTTATGCTGTGTGAATACTAGTTTTTTTAAATTTTTTTTTTACAGACAAAGTCTCACTTTGTCACCTGTGGTAGAGTGCTGTGGTGTCATAGCTCACAGCAACCTCCAACTCCTGGGTTTAGGTGATTCTCTTGCCTCAGCCTCCTGAGTAGCTGGGACTACAGGTTCCTGCCACAATGCCCGGCTATTTTTTTGTTGCAGTTTGACGGGGGCTGGGTTTGAACCAGCCACCTTCAGTGTATGGGGCTGGTGCCCTACCCACTGAGCCAGAGGCTCTGCTCACAAGTATTTTTTGATAAAACATCTTTTTTTTCTTTTGGGTAACTGCCTAGTAGTGGAATTACTGAATCAATTCCAATCAATTTAAACCTAAGGCACGAAATTATAAGAATTCTAGAAGAAAGTGTTGGAAAAACTCTTATAGTTATTGGCTTAAGGAAAGAATTTATAAAGAAGATCCCAATGGCAATCACAGCCATGACACAAATAAACAAACGAGACTTGTTCAAATTAAAGAGTTCCTGCACAGAGGAGGACATGATCAGTAGAGTAAATAGACAACTGACAGAAGGGGAAAAATATCTGAATCATCTGCATCCCATAAAGGACTGATAACCAGAATCTACAAATAACTCAAGCAAATCAGCAACAAAAAAAACACCCCCTTAAAAAGTGGGCATAAGACATGAACAGAAACTTTTCAAAGGAAGATAAGCTAGTAGCCAACAAACACATGAAAAAATGCTCAATATCTCTAATTATCCGGGAAATGCAAATCAAAATCACAGCAAGATGTCAGCTGATTCCAGTGAGAATGGTTCATATCAAAAAATCCCAAAGCAACAGATGTTGGTGTTGATATGAAAAGAAAGGAACACTCGTTCACGATGGGTGGGGCTGCAGACTAGTAAGAAGTATCATTTTGTTTGTTTTGAACAAAGCTGAAGAAGGAGCAAATAGAGTTAGCAGCTGACACATTATTAAAATCCACTTTGATGATAATAAATTATCATATGATTGTTAGTGTTTTACCCAGAAAGGGTTCAAAAATAGGAGTGTCATTGCTATTAAAAAAAAAACACTTCCATTTCCATCTATTTATTTATACACATAATTTTAAACATAGGAATAGAATTGATGCCAAATTCTGTCTTATTTTGGCAATAAATTATTTTCACCCATGGAAACATGAACTAATTAAGAAAGGAAACACAACTTCCCTCTCGATGAGGTGCATTCCCATTAGGTTTTATAATAATTTTATTACTAATTATTTATCAAAATATATAAGCATGTTTGATTCATGTTTGATTATTGTTTACTAATAAATCATTGGTATAATATTCAATCTATAAAAAACTAACAGCAGCAGATCTTCTCATTTGCATGTCTATAATCTGTGTATGAACATTTGAGCAGGTAATTGGTGCTAAGTGTATCACCTTTTCATTATAAAAAAGAGTCTTTTTTTGTCTCCACTATTACCAGCCACTGTTAACCTTAACAGCCATTTCATGCAGGGTGCTGCTGATCAGGCCTTAACAAGGCTGGATGAGCCTACGTACCAACATCTGGAGATTGTTCATTCACTTCTAAGACCTAATGCCATAGGTAAGTTGGGGGACTGGACCCCATGGTACTAGGCAAGGACCTAGGGCCCTCTGTGCACCCAGTGAAGTGTTGACTAATGATGAATTTAGTCTAGAGTAAAAATTCTTTGAAGATATAACCACTTTGAGGTAGGAAGATATTGTGTAACTTTGTAAATTATGAGGGGGCATTTGTTTAATGGTCACCATGATGAATAATAACATTGCTATTGCTTATTTTTACTGTGAGAATAAAAGTAATGAAGGGAAAGAAAAGGGAAAAATAGCTCTTTGGGGAGATATTCCTGCTGCTCTCTGGAACTGCTGGCATTTCTGTAAATTAAAGTGAAACTGTTGATCTCTCATCCGCTTCTCCCTTGACTGGTTGAGTGACAGGCGGACGGATTCCTTGGTTCAGCAACACTTCTCTCTGAGGGGGCTGGGTACAGCCTGAGATGCAATCCTGAAGTAAGTTTAATGCCTTCCTCTGTAGCAACACAGGCAGGTTCAGCTTTGGAGAGGCTGGTGGAAATGATATTAGGAAGCCCAGAGAGACCCGGCCACATGACATAAAAGAATGAAGCCCCAGTGGCCATAGGCAGCCTCTCCATACTTCCCATCACTGCCTACTGTCCCAGCTCAGGGATGCTGTGGGTTGAATTGCGTCCCCCTCGAAAGATATGTTCAAGTCCTATCCCGTGGTACCTGTGAATGTGACTTTATTTGGAAATAAGCTCTTTTCAGATACAACTAAGTTAAATGAAGTTCCACTGGATTAGGGTAGGACCTACATCTGATGACTGACATCCTCTATGAAGACACAGAGACACAGACACGCAGGCAGAAGGCCATCTGACAATGGAGGCAGAGATTGGAGTGATGTATCTTCAAGCCAAGGAACACCAAAGATTGCCAGTAACTACCAGGATCCAGGAGAGAGGCATGGAATAGATTCTCTCTCCTCAGAGCCCTCAGAAGGAAACAACGCTGCCAATGCATTGATTTCTGACTTCTAGTCTCCAGAACTGAGAGAGAATAAATTGCTATTGTTTTTAGCCCAGAGCTGGTGGTACTTTATTGCAGCACCTGAAGATAACCAACACAGGGGTCTCGAGCATGGAGGTGCCCTGCCCAGACCCCTGCCCTCCCTTTTAGCAGCCAGCACTGCTGCTAAGGGTCACAGCTATAGCCTTCTCCGGAGCCTTGGTCTTGAGGGATGGAGCCACTGCTCTAGAAGTGCCTGGGAGTTATGATCCTTCCTGGTGAGTCATAACCAATGACAGCTCAGCCCCCATGCTTGGAGGCAGGCAGAATGAGTGGCCTTTATACCTGAGCCCTCTCTCTGAGTTAGAGCTATCAGGCTGAATCTAGACGTTGGGTAACCCCCTGTCAGAACTCTGACACTTCCCTGGCCCGGCCCTGCTCCCCTCCCTCCCAGTCAGTTTCATGTAAGAGCATCCCCCACCCCAGATCACCAGCATCTAAACCCTCATTTCAGACTCTGTTTCTAGGGGGCCTGACAGGTCATTTTCCAGGGCCCTACTCTTCTGTTCCTGGGCTCATGACCGTCCTAAGGCGCTGTGGTGGGGGATATCCACATGGTATAAATTTGGACCAACACTGGGTGAAGCCTTGGGACTCTGCTGGGTATCAGTGCTGTCGGGTGATCTGTAAGGAAGACTCTGATGAAGGGAAGTCCTTGTAGAGGCTGGAGGAGGGATCAACTGACAGTCCCTGGGTGTGGGCAATTAGTAGAACCTTCCCCAGTAGAGCTCTGATGATCTGTAGAAGGTGACTGAGCACCCAGATGCACCAATTACACTCCCTGTGGCTTTTTGCCAGGCTTACCCACCTGTTCATCCCGGAGGGCAACCCTCTTGGACTCTTTCTCCAAAGTCCTAAAGTCTGTCCTCTTTCAACCCCCTTCTTCCTCTGTCTTGTCACCCCCCTCAAATATTTAATTTATTCAACAACTATAAATGGAGTATCAACTTTGCCTTAGGCACTGGTCTAGGTGCTGGGGGCAGAGCAGTGGACAAAAAAAGCCAAGTCCCTACTCACCTGCAGCTCAGAGTCTAGATGTGGAGACAAACGCCCATGTAGACATGTGGTGTTGTGTCCAGCCCTAGGAAGTCTCCTTCTAGATGCCATGAAATCATTTCCTTTCCTGCTGTGCTCAAGATGCATCAAGTTCCTCTCTTCTAAGGATTTAGAGTAGACTATAGTATGATAACAACAATTATAATACTTATCGTTATAGCAGCTAGCCTTCTTGAATGATATTTATTTTCTATCCTGTCTGTGCTACCTCCTCACATGGAGGAAAGAAGTAGACAACACAGGCAGACAAACATACAAGTTAATATCTCAAAATACTATCCGGTGACCTTTATTTTGCCTGTTAAGTAAATCATTTCATTAGGTGTCAGTTGACAGATCCTGTAAGAAGGGGGAGCGGTGAAGGGCCAGTTCTGGAGCTTTCCATCACCCTGTTTAGGAGTTGAGGAGGACTACAGGAAGACTGTGTCATTGTTTCGCATCCACGTCCCTTACAAGGTCTGTGAGTTTGGGCAGACCTTTAACCACGGTCCCTAGTTTGCCGAAGCTTAATTGTGTGAGCGAAGGTGTGTGGATGTGCTCAGCATATCCTGAAAGTCTGGGGACCAGAATCATCCGAGGAACTTTAAAAAAAAAGGAAAAACAGATTCCAGGGCCCTTCCCAGGGGTTCTGATTTAGTTGGTGTGTGGTGGGACTTCAGGTATTTTTTAAAAGTTTCTGGGGCATATCTGGGTCTGAGGACCCCCCATTAAGAGGCTTCTTCTGAGCTCAGTAAGTTTTTTGGAGTTAAGCTGGATACTAAGATCTGTTCACTGCCCTCAAGGAGCGCAGGGCCCAGTGGGAACAACAGGCAGATAAACAAAGGACAACAATACGGGATGACGGTCGTTTGGATAGATGTAAGTATGAGATGGAGTGGAAATACAGGAAAGGATGTGATTAAATCTATTTCAGGGGAGGAGATGTTAGAGTAAGCTTCCAGAGGGAGAAAGACTTTCAAGACGGGTTTTTGACTGGTGAAGCTAAGTGAACAAGGTGGGGTCAATGGCATTCCAGTGGAAGGGGCGGATGGCATAGGCAAAGCCACAAAGATGTTGTACCAGTTTCCTAAGGCTGTTGCAACAAAGCACCACATACTGGGTTAAAACACTAGAAATTTATTCTGTCACAGTTCTCGAATCTGAAAGTCTGAAGCCAAGGTGTCAGCAGGGCCACGCTCCTTATGAAGACACTTGGCAAGACTCCTTCCTTTCATCTTCCCTGTTTCTGGTGGCTGCTGACAATTTTTGGCATTTCTTGGCTTGTAGCTGCATCACTTGAATCTCTACTCCATATTTATTTATTTATTTTTTGACACAGAGTCTCACTGTGTCACCCTCTGTAGAGTGAAGTGGCATCACAGCTCACAGCAACCTCAAACTCTTGGGCTTAAGCGATTCTCTTATCTCAGCCTCCCAAGGGGCTGGGACTACAGGCACCCGCCCACAATGCCTGGCTATTTTTTGGTTGCAGTTGTCATTGTTGTTTAGCTGGCCTGGGCCGGGTTCAAACTCGCCAGCCTCAGTGCTTGTGGCTGGCACCATACCCACTGTGCTACGGGTGCTGAGCCTCTACCTCCATCTGTAGATAGACTTCTTCTCTCTGTCCTCTTCTTATAAGGACATAAGTTATGATGTAGGGCCCACCCTAATCCAGTATGACCTTATCCTAAGATAATTACATTCTGCAAAGATCCTTTTATTTTCAAATAAAGTCATACTCATGTGTAGTAGGGATTAGAACTTAGAACATATCTTTTGGGGGGCATAATACAACCCATTACAGATGTGAAACAACAACTATATTTTTTTCTACTTTTCTCATTCAGGCAGCAAGATCAGGATATTGACTGCATTTTAAGGACTGACAGCTGGGAAGAAATTTAGAGATAGGGTTAGTAAGGTGCAGGTAATTGGGAATGAGGTCTGGTGTAATTCATGTTGTCGACCTCTCTAATTGGTTTGGTAGCACTCTTGGGCTAAGCCAGTCATCTTATCTTGGCCAGCCTACTAACTGGCTGCCCTTGGTAAGGCACCCATTGCTAGTTCAATCCCCTGTGGTGGGGGAAGTGGGTTTCTTAAATTTTTCTTGAAAAATTTATTTTACCTTTTTTGGCTTGCTTGGAGCAGATATATCTATGAAGCAAGTGGTTACATAACACCATCAACTCTTAAATGGAGGGCACAGATACCCAGAGTCCTGTGGGTACTTTAGGGGAGTGTCAAATACACTCTCCAATCCTCAGTTCTTTCTTCCACCTGCCCAGCTGCTAGGAGTTCCTTTGAGTTAGGGATGAGGGCAGATAGGGTGCAAGGGCTCCCAGGAGTGGGGTGGGGGAGCAGCAGGTCTTAACAGAGCTCTGATGGGGACAGTGAACAGGTCCTCACTTTCTCTGCCTCTGAATCTCCCAGAGAAAATTGGCCTAATATCTTGCACTCAAGAAGTAGGCAAATGTAGTAATTTTTGCTTCCTTTATTTTCAATTGGGTAGATATTAAGGATATATCTTCCAGGGTGGTAGTAAGGGGGTGTCAGGATTATCAGAAAAGTATTTTATTTAGCGCTCATTGTCCTCAAAAACAATATGCATTGGCTTCCAACTGAAATCAGAAGGTTTCTCTTTTAAAATCCTTATTTCTAGATGGTGGGAGATTTGGAAACACAGCTCTTGAGCGCCTCAAAGCCACCATGTCCTGGGGGTGAGTTGTGGCTGACAACTCATGATAGGTTGTGCCTGCTCCAGTTTGCAGAGGACCCCTCCAGCCTCCTCACTCTCATGGGTCACATACCTGGCGTTGTCAGCATTCAGGTCTTGACCCCTACTCTGGTGACTAGCAGGACAACTAAGAGACCTTGGGGTGTGAGGGAACCTAGGTTTCTGAGCATTAGGAACCCCTGGGCCATGCCAAGGCCACCAGAGCAAAGGATTAAAGACACTCTATATCTAGCAGAAAACTAAGATTAAGCCAGGAAGTTTCATTAGATGTGGGATAATTATTAAAAAGTCCGGAAGTCAAAAGGAATAAAAGGAATTGAATGTACATCAAGCACCCAACCTTCTTTACTAGAACCAAAGCAAGTGAAGAAAGAACAAGGAGGATTCTGTGCTCCCCTCTGCCTGCCTGCCAGAGCACTTGCCAAGGAGACTGGAAAATCGGTCACAGGCTTGCCTCTACCTAAAGGCCTTTTCAGGCCTTCACCTGAAAAATAAGCCCTTTTGCTGTACCCTACACTCCCAGACTTCTTCAAAGGAACACCTCAACTTGATATCCAGTTGTTTTGTCAAATACTACTATAGATGTTGATGTGAAAGTGTTTTTAAGGATGTGATTAACATTTATAATCAGTAGACTTTGAGTAAAACTGATTAGGCTTTATAATGCGGATGGACCTCACCCCATCAGTTGGAGGTCTTAAGAGAAAAGATTGACGTCCCCCTGGGGAAGAAGGAATCTTGTATCCAAATGGCTCTGGACTCAAGACTGCATCATCGACTTTTTCTTGGGTTAATTCCTTAAAGTATTTCATATATATATGTATGTCTGTAGGTATACACACATATATGTATGTATGTATACATATGTGTGAATATGTATATATACATATATATACATACATACATGCATTGTTTTGTTTTGTTTTGTTTTGAGACAAAGCTTCACTCTGTTGTCTGGGCTAGAGTGTAGCAGCATCATCATAGCTCACTGCAACCTTAAAACCCTAGGCTCAAGTGATCCTCCTGCCGCAGCTTCCTGAGTAGCTGGAACTATAGGTGTACCAACTAATTTTTAAATATTTTTAGAGGTGAGGTTGTGCTATTACCTAGACTAGTCTTGAACTCCTGTCCTCCAGTGATCCTCCCACTTTGGTTTACCAAAGTGGTAGGATTACAGGCATGAGCCACTGCATTCAGCCTTTTTATCATATATGTCTACACACATCTATCTACTAATCTCTGTCACCAACAGTATATATTCCATATATCCTATATAGACAAATCCTATATCTATCCTATATACATATATCCTATGTGTATATATCACCCATAGTATATAAGTCCTATTGGTTCTCTGGAGAACTCTGACTAATACAGGTTCCAAACTAAAGCATGGCTCTCGTGACATAATTTATCTTATTTAATGTTCACAACATTATCTCAGAAGTAGGTATTATTAATTCCCCTGTGCATTTGCTTTTGAGAATGCTAAAGGGACAGAGAGACATTAAGGAATTTGCCTAGGTTAGGAGAAATAGGTGCTTAAAAGCAGGCGTGTCTGGATGGAGAGCCAGCACACTGAGTGAAGACCAAGGTGTGAGTAGGAGAAATAGTTTTCCTTAACCCTTCCAGATTCTTCCATCCTGTCCTCCTCCGGCATGCTGTCTTTGATCGCCCTCAAATAACAGTAGTTGCAGATCATTGAGGAGTCAAACAGAACTAGAAATGAGAGCACACCAGGCAGGCCAAGTCCCTATGGATGGCATATGTTTACAATTTAGACAAAGGCCCATTGAGGAAGAGGGGTTTGGGAAAGTCCTCATTTGTAAAAGAGCTATCTCAGGGTGAGGTAAGTTCTATGCCCTTCATTGCCCAATTTCTTAGGTTGGAAGTATTAAAAACCCAAATTAAACTGAAGTAAATAAAAAAGGGAGTTTACTGGCTTACGTAATGAAAAGGCCAAAATGTTGCATGTGATGGCATCTGGGTCCTTCACAGGGGTCATCAGGACTGCCTCTCTTTCACCATCTTTTGGTTCTGCTTTTTTTCTAAGTTGGTCTTATTCTCCAGCAGATTCTTCTCTAATGGTAGCAAGCTGGTGATAGGCATGCCTAGATTTACATCCTACCAGTTGAGGAGCCCCAGATCAAGGCGTGGAGAAAGGGAGAGAATATACCTGTTTTTCAACATGTCCCACCAATGTCCTGAGATGGACTCCCTCTGAGCCTCCTTAGAACATGTACTTATGCATGATCAGCCTCTGTGTTCAGAGATGTGGAGTAAGATGGCTTCCCCACGGGGATTCATCCAACTCCTGAGCCACTTAGTGTATATCAAAATCCTTCATGACTTTCTCAGATAAAAAAGTCACATAGGAGGCAATTATTTTTTTTTTTGAGACAGAGCCTCAAGCTGTCACCCTGGATAGAGTGCTGTGGCATCACATCTCACAGCAACCTCCAATTCCTGGGCCCAAGCGAGTCTCTTGCCTCTGTCTCCCAAGTAGCTGGGACTACAGGCGCCCGCCACAACGCCGGCCATTTTTTGGTTGCAGCCGTCATTGCTGTTTGGCAGGTCTGGGCTGGAT